>JABUQX010015040.1:0-25000 GCA_015478945.1 Trachelipus rathkii
CTTGCTTCGTTCGATCGTTTGGGTGTTTAACCGTTTTCGCATTTTTAGTCGTGAAACTAGCTTTAAATTTCGTGCGCCCTTCAATATATATATATATATATATATTTATATATATATATATATATATATTATATATATATATATATATATATATATATATATATATATATATTTATATATATATATATATATATATATATATATAATAGTAATAATACTAATAATGTTTAAAATGTTTGTTCCAAGCTTCACTTGTAAGAGACAGAGAATATCATTGATATTATTATTATTATTATTATTATTATTATTATTATTATTATTATTATTATTATTATTATTATTATTATTATAGTAATATTTTGCAAGACGGGGGGATATAATATTCAATGCGTTTAGATTTTAATTAAAAGTAAATCATTATTTAATATATTGAAATATTTTATTAATTGTAATTTGTTTTTTTTTTTATTTTATCTTTTATTATGCCTCTTGTTTTATGACTTAGCAATATCTCATAAAATATCGGGGGTCATAATATTAGGTCCTTCTTATAAATAGTATTATTTGTTTTAAGATATTTTTGAAGATATTTATTTATTATTTATTTTTTTTAATAAATAATTGTACATATAGTGTCGTGTCAATTTTATTCAAAGCTATATTTATTTTGATTGCTCTAGTAATATTTTATTGTCTGGCCTTATGCTAACAACGAACCCCTCGCACTGAGATACTTTCATCTTGATCATATAAGGTTTGGTAAGTCAGCATATTATTTGTGCAAGTGTTCAGGATCCAACAGATCTATTTACAATCTTTGTGGTTAAGACATTACTATCATCAGAGTGGCGAAAGCCTTATGTTATATATATATATATATATATATATATATATATATATATATATATATATATATATATATATATATATATATATATATATATATATATATATATATATATATATATATATATATATATATATATATATATATATATATATATATATATATATATATATAAAATATATATATATATTTTTATATATATATATATATATATATATATATATATATATATATATATATATATATATATATAAATCACCCACCTTCATAACTATTTCCTTTTCCCTTTGTTCACCTCGAAACATATAAACAAAACTGTGACTTTGGGTTGAATTTGCTGGAAAAAAAATAAAATATAATAATAATAATAATAATAATAATAATAATAATAATAATAATAATAATAATAATAATAATAATAATAATAATAATAATTAATTAAACAATAATATAAATAAAAAATAAAAAAAAACTTGAACTATAAAGGAACTAACTTTTTTAGAAAGACATAAGGGAGCACACTAAAAACAGATAGGAAATTTAGATTTAAAAATGCGAAAGATCAAGATTGAAAATCATTTTAAAGGGAAACATATCAAAGGAAAAATAATAAACAATCACTATTAGAAGTTATTATCCAGCCAACAAAGTTGTCTTCTTGCTATAGTACTCGTGATGTGTGCCATCTGCTGGCGAGTGTACCAACGTTGTATACCAATTCCATTGCAGAGTGGATGTAACGCCACTTACATTGGTTATACGACGAATACCCTTCGGCAGCGTATGTTGCAGCACAGGTACAAACCAAAAGAACCACCATATGTACAGGACGAACAGCGAAACCAAACAATGCAATGACATGGCGTATTTCAAAGAATTTGATTAAGAATTTTCAGGATCTTAGGCTGTGAGTCCCTTCTTATAAAGCATAGACCCGACATCAATATAAATATAACGAAATGTCGATTACCTAAAAAATTTATGAAGAAAAGAAAGGAAAAAGACACAATCTAAATTATCAACTTCAATTTATTTTCGTATATTTTAAATTTTAGTTTTAATCTTACTTATTATATTTGTAATAATTGTAATATTTTGAGTTTAATTTTTGCTTTGTTCATATAATAAAGTCATATCCTTGAAAATGTCCACCATCGGCGGTCAGTTTGGATCATTTCAGAAGGCAAATTGTTTTGTTTTATTATTGTCCTGAAGAAAATTAATGAAAGTGTTAGGAAGGTTTTTAGGAATTTAGAAAAGTCTTGCAAAAATAATAATAATAATAATAATCACCCACCTTCTCTCCCCAAGACTGGGGGTAGGGTGAGTAACATGCACCAGAAACAGAGAAGTAGTAGAAGAATATGACGCAAGTCAAAAATAAAACCCAGCCTTACTGCCCCACTTATACTTTTTAGTGAGAACTTGTCGCAGTCAGTAAATCCACCCTACAGCTTCATGGGACTGTGACTGACCCTCACTATGGCATCTCGTCAATGTGGGGTTCATCCCTTGGCCCAGGTGGGCCACAACCATACCCCCTCACAAAACCCTGCCATTCACATCTATTATGCAACAATCTTTTCGCCTCTGCCAAACTGACAGTTCTCTCCTCCAGGCATTCCTTCACTGACTCAATCCACTTTTTCTTCCGTCTCTCTTACAGCATGACCAAACCATCTCAGCGTACTTTCATTTATTCTTTCATTTACCCCTTTCTTCACCACAACTCTCTTGAGAAAATACAGTGGTAACAAAACTACAACAAACAGTTCAACTCACCCGATGTTCTCTTGTTGATCGAAGTGGGAATATGAAGTGGGAAAATAAAACTTGCTTTGTTATTAAGTATTCTATGATACTTATTAATATTTACAGTTTACCAAAAACACTTAACTTTAATCATTTGTGGTGCCCACTTTTGTTTATTACAGTTTACCTCTATTTACAGGCAACCACTCACTCTATACAACAATTGGACAATCTACTAAAAGGTGCACCTTCACGAAACTGAACCTGACAGGGTATATACGAGTAGGTTGCTACTTCAGGGGACACGTCCATTTACGGCACCACTACACAATATTACTACACAAGAGTACATCACTATATTTACGTTAATCCAAACTTAACTTATATCACTAGAAAAGAAAGGAAATAAGAAAGATAATATAATAATATAAATAAATAGTAAGGGATAACAAGGGAACACAGGGGTTGTTTCCAGTGTCAACTTGGTCAACACCATACTCAGGAGATCTTCTGTTTCACATCTTCTTCTTTCATACCTCACGTCACACAAGGTAAGGAACCAATAGGACATCTCTCACAGACAAAACTAAGAAAAGAAACAGACACAAAACCTATCAATCTTATACCTTTCTCTCCCGCACCTTTCACTTGTACAAAACATACACTTACCACTAACACTTTACACTGCACAAAAAAACACACCACAACACACCATCAGCACAATCATAACGCTACTACAGAACACCCATAAACACTACATCCTACCCACTACTACTACTACTACACAAACACAAACACTACTCTACCCTTCACCACTACCACTACTCTACTACTTCTACATACAAACACGAAAGACACTTACTCTGGATTAGACATCTGGATCCCGATAATACTCCATACTTCATTAAAAACCTTTCTAACTTGCTCCCTTCACTTTCATAACTGAAAAAAAACTCTATACCACTCTATATAAAGCTCACCCTCTTTACGTACCACCCATCCTTCATTTACATTTTTTACTTTAGCACCACGATCACCTTTCTTCCTCTTCTTTCCTTTTTCTCTCATTACCCCCTTTTCTACACTTACATCTTCACATTGTTTTACCTCCGACTCATTTCTCTTCACTTCCACAACAACCTCACTCACTTCTACTTCCCTACACCTTCCTTCTTCTACTTCACCACACTCCACTGTTCCAACAACACCATTACACTTAACTTCCCCAACAACATCACTCACTTCCACTTCACAACACTTACTTTCTTCTACTACACCACATTTCACTATTCCACCAACATCACTCACTTCATTTCTTACCTCTCCTTCTACTTTTACATTTTCATTACTCACAGAGCGATGAACACACCCTTTCTTCTTCACATTTTTTCCTACGTCATCTTCCTCGTCACCCATCTACACTCTTACAGGCACCACTACTTCTTCACTACTTTCTCCCATACTTTTGTTCACAGGATTTCTCCCTATTATCCTACAAATACTAGCATATTCTTCCTCAATACTCTCTTCCACATCGCACGCACTGCTACCTCTTCCCATTCCACCATACCGATGACCATCACCTAGACTGTCCACTACTTGTCTGTCAACACTACCACCATAGAAAATCATGTCATCAACAACATTACTACTACCACTTTCTACCTTATCTACTACCCTACTTCTACTTCCACCACTAACACCACCAATACTACCATAACCTCTTACACTACAATCACCACTGTACACACCTCTACCTCTAGACGGACATTTATACGCATAATGAAATTTTGACCTACAAATATTACATTCACTCACTACTCCATCCTTGTTCTTCACATTCAACAATTGACCACCAATCCGGTCTTCACTTCTGGGCCACCCAGACACACGTTGACTTGAATACCAACTGCTCTCATTACTCTCAGCCACGTCACTTCTGTTCTCTCCTTTCCTACCAAAACCTTCACATATATTTATCAGAGCATCCCTAAAATGAAACACCCACTCATCGCGCTTGCCCTGTCATGCCTCTGATTCTCACTCCCATTTGCTCCCTCAAGTAGATGAACACACTTCATGTCTTCACCCAAATCCACTTTACCAACAAACCTACACTTTCCCTCTATTGTTTTATACCTGTTCACGTACTCTCTCATTGATTCATTAGTCTTATGTTTTATGCAAAAGTACTCACATAACTTGTCATATCTATCACGTTGTTTTTCTTTTGCATAAATTTCATCTAACTTACCTAAAACAGTCTCAATCCCTTCTTTCTTACCTAACTCTTTCCATTTAATCATCCACACACATTCATATGCTTTAGCACCTAAACTATACAGAATCTCACCAGCTGGGTTCTCAAATTCATGACCACATATATTGTACCACAAATCCACCTTACTTCTCCACAACTCATACTCTTCCACATTTACGTCACCTTTAAACTCGGGACACCCTCTTCTTTCTCTCCTTTCAACGACCACCTCAACCTTCTTTTCACCACTACCACCACCTTCTCCACCCATTTTCCACCATCTTTACTTTACCAACACACGAAACCACACAATCAAACACTACTACTGCCTTGTTACACCACATCACACACAACACAACCAGAGCAGAAGCGTAACTACGCTCTGCTACCACTGAGAAAATACAGTGGTAACAAAACTACAACAAACACAGTTCAACTCACCCGATGTTCTCTTGTTGATCAAAGTGGGAATATGAAGTGGGAAAATAAAACTTGCTTTGTTATTAAGTATTCTATGATACTTATTAACATTTACAGTTTACCAAAAACACTTAACTTTAATCATTTGTGGTGCCACTTTTTTGTACAGTTTACCCCCTATTTGGCCCAGCCACTCTCTCTACAACAGAGGTGGACAGTCTACTAAAAGGTGCACCTTCACAAACTGAACCTGACAGGGGTATGTCACAGTGAGTTGCTACTTCAGGGACCGTCACATTCTGGCTTCCTTTAATATTGCTACACAAAAGAGTAATCCACTATATTTACGTTAATACAAACTTGTGATACTAGAAAAGAAAGAAATGAGATACAATATAATATAAATAAATAGTAAGGAAAAAAAAGTGAGAACAAGGTTGTTTCCAGTGTCTCTAGCCGACACCATACTCAGGAGATCTTCTGTTTCACATCTTCTTCTTTCAACACCTCTCCGTCACACGTAAGAACCAATAGGACATCTCTCACAGACAAAACTAAGAAAAGAAACAGACACAAAACCTATACATTTAAAATACGTTCATTCCTCACTTTAACAATTCTTCTTACAACTGATTGTCCATCTGAACACATTGTACTGAGTCATACCTCATTATTCTAGACCATAGTCTGCTACTATACATTACTAAAGAAGGTAACAACATATCCCCACCAAGATGCTAAGCGAACTCTCAGACTTTCCAGGTCACTTTTGTTCATCAATGGTTAGTCTTACTTGGCTCTTCCTTCATTCACAACTTACCTCCTACACTCTGCATCATCAATTCCCCTTTTCATTCAACATATATCCTAAATATTTAAACTCAGACACTTGCTCCAATTGCTCACCATCTAACTAAAACTTCACACTGAAGACTATCCTCACTCACAACCATAACCTTACTCTTATTTACATTTACTTTCAAACCTTTCCTTTTATACACCCTGCCAAATCTCTACCATTCCTCTCAAACTCTCTTCAGATTCGAAAACACAAAACCAAATCATCAATGGTGGGTGCTTTAATGGTAGATGACAATCCAACCAAAATCTTTGCCTTATATAGCGTGGTTTTAACTGACACTAAAGTGAACTTGTAACAGGTAACAAAGGGGTCAATGTGTGTCAGTAAAAGCTTAGAGAGGTATGCGTATTTGAAAGCAAATCCCAAGGTTGAAATATGTGATAATGGTCTTATACTGGTTTACAATAAGTGGAATGCGGACAAGATTCACAGCACATGATAGATGAGATTATTGAACTCTGTAGCAAGTTTTGATGTAGGGTAGAAGCTAATCTTCAAAGCAAAAAACAAACTGACGATGCATGAGTGAATTGCTATATAACATAGCTGAACCTCCAGAAATCGATAAGTTAGCCTCAAAATTGAACTTCATAGAAAACAGAGAATGGGAGGTGCTTCCAAGCAAAGACCATAGGACTCAGGAAATTGACTCAATGCCACTGGGGGAGGGGCATAGTGACTTAAATTCTTTAAATACTACAGAGAAAGGGTTAAGCCCTTTAAATCGGACTAAGAAAAGAACAGGCACTGCTGGTATAATAATAATAATAATAATAATAATAATAATAATAATAATAATAATAATAATAATAATAATAATAATAATAATAATAATAATAATAATAATAATAATAATAATAATAATAATAATAAAAATAATAATAATAATAATAATAATAATAATAATAATAATTATAATTTTAATGAGAATGGCTTCAATAATTTTTTCATAAATTTGATAACTTATGGTAAGAAGGGACTAGAGAAAGTGGTAGGGAAGTTTAAAGAAGGGGTAAATTTTCAATGAATTGCAATCGAAGAGACTGAAAGATATATAAAAGATTTAATGAAGGGAAGGGGGTTTTCCGGTTTAAAGGCTTGCTATAAAGAATTCATTTGTATGGGTAAAGAACTGTAAGAACTGTCTTTAGCTGTCAACATTTCAACCGCGGTGGCGAGGGTATTGGTACCGGAAAATCTAATAGACGATCATGGTCATAGAGGAAATACACAACATGAATCATTTGGGGGTTAAAAGAACTTTGACAGTCTTAAAAGCGGATTTCGTCTTCAAATTCATGCACAGTAGAGTGAAGAAAATCATCGAAAGTTGCAAGGTTTGTCAGAAAAACAAAAGCTTTTGGAGGATCTCTCCTGAGCTTGGGAGATACAAGGAGGTATCAAAAAATTTGACACACTACATGTAGATTTACTGAAATTGCCTTATAGTAAGGGTTTTAACTATTTGCTGGTATTCATCGACAGATTCAGCAAGTATCCCTTTGCTTATGCTTTAAAACAAGACACTGTAGATTCTGTTCTTCACATATTAATAAGTGAGATATTCCCGTTCTGCAGGGTGATAAAAAGGCTCGTCTCAGACAGAGGAAGTCAGTTCACTTCTAAACTGTTCAATGATGTGTGTATCTACTCAACATCTGTCATATCGTGACCTCCCCAAGCTCGGCTAATAGTAACAGGATTTGTGAGAGGGCCAATCAGGCACTGATAAAAAGTTTAAGGTGAATGATAAACGATAGCCATAACAAAATATTAGAGTGGCCAGAAATCCTACCTTGGGCACTGTACTGTCTAAGAATTAGCCCTCTAAATGATGAAGGTGTGACACCTAGCCTCTTAATGTTTGGTCAAAACTTGCCAGGCAGCTTTAACAGAAGGAACCGCTCACTGCCTCAGTTAGTCAGAGTGGTGGCTCTTATGCGCAGGCCCCTGACCCTTGGCCCCTCAGGTTGTGTATAAAAACAAGCACATATTCATTTCAAAGGATCTCAATAAAAGCAAAATTTGTGTTAGTGAGTAACCAACAATACAATGTGGGTAAGCTGGAGAAAAGATATTGGGACCTACGAGGGGCTTTTAAGATAACAAAAAAATAATGTTTAACATACTGGAAACTGGGGAAAGAAACTGTGGAAAATCTAAGAAACGTGAGGGTTTATCACAGTATAATAAACGGGGGCGATAGCAACAAGGAGAAAAAATAAAGCTGAATAAAAAAAAAAAATGGGGGACTTCTATTCCTGAATGGTGTAAATGGGACTTTAAAAGTAGCGTTATTAATCAATGTGGAAATAACTGATGTAAAAGAAAGCATTATAATCTTTTCTCTTCTCAAAAATAAAAACTTCCACTTCCCTCCTCTACTTGATACTATGGACGAACTACATGTAAAAGAAATTTTAATAATTATGAATAAACATTCACGAGTCCTTTGCAAAATTATCATGGTAAGAGGTTTGAAATAGATGAGTTAAAAGGTAGTCTAACCCTGCCTGAAAGGGATTAAGATCTGTTTATATATTTTGTAACAATGTATTGTAGAAATTAGAAATTTATGTTTGGTTATAATAGTGTTAATTCATTACTCAAAAGAAAAAAAAAAAAAAAAAGAATATATAGCTAATATATATTTTCCTGTGTCACACATGGTTGTGGAGGAAGGAGCTGCATGATTCCATTCAAGCAGCTCTCACTCTGGAATCACTATTGTAAGGACTGAAATCCCGGTCCTCACTATAATTGTGTACACCTGCTAAATAGTCATGTAAACACTACTCTCAAAAGAATCCGTATACACCAAAATTTAACTGTGGCTTTGTGATGTAATACATTTCCAAGTCCTGTTTTGTATAAAACTTTAAATTTTGTAAGGGTGAATCATGGAAGGTGACACCCAGGGGAGAGTGCATAAAATGAGAGAATTTTGGGGCAGGGAATTAGAGTCCTATGTTACAAGAAAAAGGACATGTGTAAGAGTGCCTGGCATTATAAGGCCTGTGACTTAGAATTTAAATTGTGTATTCTTATTGTTTTAATTTTTTAATGATATTTCATCTATTAATTGCAAATTCACTTGATTAATTGATTTAATAGTCTATGCCCTATATTACAGAAGAAGGGGTGTGTAATAGAGCCTAGAACTATAAAAAACTGGCATATTGTCATTAATATTATACATTCTGGTTACATTAACTATTATTTTTTGTGATTGTATTTTAAATCGATAACATTTTGGATAACAATCAATTTAATTAGATTTAAGAAATAAACTTATAAAGTGACACCCATCTTTTATACCCCTTGCTACTAACCTAAGTCCTGTAGGATATATATATAAATATATATATTATATATATTAGTAGTAATTAATATATATATGTATATATATATATATATATATATATATATATATATATATATATATATATTTATTGTTTGCAGTAAATTTGAAAAGGAAGAGCTCAGATAAAAATGGAAATGGTATCAGGGGCAGCAACTACTTTTTCATATGTTAATGGCATACTATCACCACTATACCTCAGAATAGCTCCAACTATCAAACCTATATATATAATATATATATATATATATATATATATATATATATATATATTTCTAATATATATATATATATTATATATATATATATATATATATTATATATATATATATATATATATATAGTATAATATATATATATATATATATATATATATAATATATATATATATTATAGATAATATATAATTATATATAATATTAAATAGTATTATATAGTTATATATATATATATATATAAATATAATAATATATATATATATATATACTACAATATAATATTATATATTTAATATTATATATATATATATAGTATTATAATATATATATATATATATAATATTAGTGATGGGACGATTAATTAATCGTCGTCATCGGCAAAAATCGGCAAATTTTTTTTTTCATCGTCATCTTCATCAGGCAAAAATTTCTGCCCATTATTTTGCCGATTAATTGAACAAATGTTAAATCTTGAATAATATTAAAAACTCAATAATATAATAATAAAATATAATAATAATAATAATAATAATAATAATAATAAAATAAATTATAATTTTTTTTATATAATATTTATATATATAATATTGATAGTATTATATATATATATATATATATATTATACTATATATAATATATATATATATATATATATATATTATACATATACCCCATTTTGCTTATAGGTATGTATGACATTCCAGTGCCTAATGGTCCGCCTTTCTGTTATGCGTTAATATCCATAACACTATCCTCGCACAACATTATCAGATTATACACATACTTATATCGTGACATCTTCTTACTAGAAATCAACATCTTACAAGACATCCCTATTCCTTATATTCCTCATCACGTCGTATGCGCGTAGATTTAACTATAATGATCATTAGAGCTCACATCTCGTATTTACCTGGTGTGCGTAAGGCGACCGACTGAAGGGACGGCTGGGAGTTAGGTTGACTGCCTACTACCACTTATCTTTTGCCAGAATGCTAATTCATGTCTACGAGAAGTCGTGATCGCAGTGAGCGCCCTTCTATCCTTCGGCGAAAATTATGAATCGTATATGTATATAGAGCGGTCTTAGTAAAATTCAGTGTGGATTTCTAAATGTTGAGTGTGGAGATAGAGAGGAAGAGTGATCGAGCGTGATGTATGGATATTTAGTAAAGGGCAAATTTGATTTGCTCGCTGTGAACTAAAACAAAAAAGAAAAAATTGAAAAAAAAAGGGAAAACAAATAACCCGGTGAAAATGAGTGGGTGGTGTGGAATTGTTGTTGTTGCATTTAGTGGAAAGGAATGAGAGGGGGATAGAAGGATTTGCCATTCTGATGAGTGAGTTGTGGTAGAGAGCTGTGGTAGATTTTGTGTGCGTGAGTTCTAGAATTCTAAAAGTTAAATTTAAATTTGAAAAGTTCAAAATTTGTGTGGGTTGCGACTATGATCCATCTGAAGGTAATGTTTAAAAGAGTATGATTTTCTGGGTAATCTGAATGATGTTTTTGGATGGGGAAAATAGGAGATTCAGTTCATATTTGCCACATATCTGCCCATCAAGGATTTTTATTTTTACAGTTGTAACCACCACTCATGGGCAGCAGAGCCCTTTACGAAGGAGGGGGTGTATTCTCTCAATAAGTTCACCTCTAGGCGCAAATTATACGCATATAAGGACCCAGACGCAGCGCTTTAAAGTGAGGGGATAAAATTCAGTAGGAAATACAGAAGATGGGGAAGGCGAGATATTCCATAAAACAGAGGTTGGTGGGAAAGAAGGAAGCACCCCACAGGCAACTCAGCCTGGAGTTACAATGTCAAAACAAATACTCGTGTGCGCAGATACAGCCACCATATTGTGCACGAAGCGGCGTAAAGGTGGTGGTACGCGAATGATAAGTTTCCCTCGAGCACTTGCCGCTGCGGTACCTATTGGAATAGAGGATAGAAGCACCAACATTCGCCCTCGCAAAGATTAGAAGGTCAAGTGAACTGGAAAGTACAGGCACAGTTTATAAGTCTTTTTGCCGTTGACTCGACCCTGTCCCAAAGCCGGGTGAAACCGAAGCCCTCCCCAATGTGAGAGAAGTACTCCATACATGGGCAAGATGAGACCTTTGTATAGCGGTAGCAACTGAGAAAAGGAGGAAAAGTCTCACAGTCCTAAACAAAAATTTCAGTTCTTTTGAGGCTGCCTAATGCGAACCGGTTGTGTATGTGAGGTTTCCAAGACATTTTTTGTTCATGTTAAGGCCAAGGATGTTTATATTGGTAACAGGAGAGACGACAGAAACGTCGAAAGAGACAGATAGGAAAGTTAGAATGTATTTTGGAGAAGGAGATTTGTAAAAAGTTGGGTTTTAAAGAATTGAATTCACAAAGTTATTTTATCCATCAGCGAGAATTAAATCGGAAAGATTAAGACGAGAGGCAATTCCACAAGTAAAAGTGGGAGAAGAATTGATATGAGTTAAAGAAGGAAGGGTCGAGTCATCGGAAATACGAGTGATAGAGTTAGAGGTGGCAGGTGAGAAGATCATTATGAAAAAGTAGGAATAAAGTAGGAGTAAGACAGAACCCTAAGAAACACCACTATTGACAGAAAAGAAGAAAGAAAATCACATCCCATCAACAAAGTTGGATTTGAGCGATTTGAAAAGAAAGCTAGATATAAGTAGACAAAAGAGAAGGAGGAAACCCAAGGAGGGGAGCCTTGGAGACGCGAGTGACTGCACGTGCCATAACTCGGTCAAATGCCCTTTGGATCATGTCAAAGCCGCCGCCTACGCAAAATCTCGCCGTAGTTCCTAAGGAAAAACCATAATCGGTTTACATAGGAATGTATATTGCCAGTAGACTTCGTGCAACGAGATCTACTGGCGATCGGAGAGAGTTTCCAAATGATCTAAGAAATTAGTTTGAGAAGGTTTTCAATAAGATCTTATATAGAGATACAAGTGGAGAGCTACAAGGCGATAATTAGAAGGATCAGTGTGGCTTCCTTTTTTTCGAATAGGTTGGACATGTGAAGATTCCAACACTAGAGGGAGAATGCTAGTATTGATGACATAGAGAATTATAGTTGATGCGAGGGGCCGAAGTGAGATTGAGCCTTTTTCATTTGGAGAATTAAACACAAATGATTCAGGTCGAGATAAGAGGAGGAAAGGCAGATTTACAGAAGTTGCTAGAAGATAAAGTTTGTCAGTAAGTGGAGGAACCCAAGGAGTTAGCGCATTTCCCTTTGATGAAGCAGCTTTTGCTCGTCGAAGGTATCCCTGCAACGGATTTTCTAGCTGAATGAAAATTAGCGTGAGTATAGGACCGAGAATTTTTCCACAGCTCGATAGCACTGGTCTCCTAGCCTGAATGCAGAGAATAAGCACGATCAAACCATGATTATGAGGAAAAAAGATTTAGTTTTAGAAGGAATGAAATGAGGAAAGAAAAATTTATCTAAAGAAGAAGGAATGAACTGCTCATCCCATCAACACCCGATTACAAACTAACTCCTTATCTTTTAAAGTCTTTATACATCCAATCAAGTAACTTATTGGAGGTAGCCAATTTTGGCTCATCATTCTGTCAACTTGGTAAACCTTACATTTAAGTCCTGTCTGAAATAATATTATACATTATGAGGAACAGACCAGCTTGACCTAGGAGAAATCGTACGGAACCACAAACATTCTCCTCATTTCCATTAATAAATACTTTTCATTAGCATAGATTACCTTTTGAGTACTCTTATAATTATTAATAGTATTAGTAATTATTAGTGTTATTCTTAATCAATTATTTTAAATTATTTTAATTATTGTAATTATTAAGGAATCAAAAATTTTGAATCGCTAAAATAATTTGGGAGTTGAACCCCCTGACGCCTAATGTTACAGCCTTATATATAATATATACATATATAGATAATACTATATATATATATATATATAGTATATATATATATATTATATATTTATATATATATATATATATATTATTAATATATATATATTATATATAATATATATATAGTTATACATATTATATGTGTATATATATAATATTAACTATAATATACTATATATATATATTATATATATATATATATTATATATATATAAATCTCTATGCGTAATATTATATATATATAGTATTATGTCTACAGTATATATATATATATATATATATATATATTAAGATGGGTTTCAAATTATTCTTTTCTCCCCATCTCTTTCCAGTAACGTGAAAAATTGAAATATATATAAAAGAATAAAAACAAAACAAACCAAAGACGTCGTAAAAAGAAACAAAAGCACAAGAAATAATAAACGTAAACGAAGAAATTTCAATAAACAAAGGAAGGAAGATTGAAGACGAGAAAAGAAAACTCTCTACCCTTATAAAAGGGTAAGAGTAAAGAAATGTTATATGGAAGAAATGAAACTTCTTGATGATATAATGCAAATTGTTATTGATGAGATAAACTAAGGTATGATGGTTATTAAATACAAATTTTTATTGACAGGAACGGGTTGAGGAACTAAGAACAAGAATCTTCGAACCCAGCAATTTCTGCAAACTTCCTTTGATTTATCAACCAGGACCTAAAATTTTCTTAACATCAAGCCGAAGTAACGGACTAGTCGTTCTTCGCATAGTAAAAGTCCAACAACATCTGTCATGGCATCCATTAAGGTAACCCAATAATAAATTGTGGTTTTTTTGTTAAAAGTACAAAGTACATTGCTGCCTTGATCAGTAATTATTATTATTATTATTATTATTATTATTATTATTATTATTATTATTATTATTATTATTATTGTTATTATTATTATTATTATTATTATTATTATTATTATCATTATTATTATTATTATTATTATTATTATTATTATTATTATTATTACTACTATTTTGGGTGTCTTGCTACCATAACAAAGTATATTAACAAAGCTATACTGCACAAAAGGTACCCACTCAGTCTAGAATCAACAAGTGTACTTCATCTGTTTCATCTTTCAACCCTCATTCTTCATCTTCAATCCCCTCTTTTTCTTTTCATTTCTATCATCGACTCATATCCCCCGAGAAAAAGATATGAAATGCAAGCAAGGACATAAATGCAAGCAAATTTTTTATAAAGTTCAAAGAAAATTTTTTTCAAGAACATACCCGAAGATATCCAGATATTTTAGGATCACTTATGCGTTTTAAATCATTATTTTTTTTTGATATTTGTGGATATACATATGTATACATGTATATTCAGGGGAAATCCCTTAAAACATACTGAGATAGGGTTGTACAAAGAAAGGTAAAAGAAGAAAATAAATAAAGCATTAGTCAATTTATATTAATTTGTTTTAGAGTGGTTATGGTTGGTGGTCATCCGAGTAAGTTGAAAATAACAAAGAGGTTTGGCCATTCGGTGAGTAACGAATCGATCCTCATACTAATATCTAATTTGACCATATCTGTAATATTGAAACATCTGGACTATATCCGAAGTCTTGTAGATAACAAATATTTTAGCGCTTTTATTTTTATAGGAATTAACACCAGAAGTGGACGTTGAAGGAAAGTAAAGATAGAAAGGTATTGGAAAGACCAACTTTCAAATAAGACAAGAAAAAAACACAAACGGGCCGAACCAAAAGTGAAGTAAAGAGAGGAGAGTAACTATTTAAGAATATTTAAATAAGAAAGAAATACACGATCATTAACGAAATCAGGTAAAGAAAGAGCAGAGTACTTAGCAGAGCAACGATAAAAACAAAATTTCCACTGCGCATTTTAATTACATATAGTCATCTTTAATTCCCACAGCACAAGGAAGATCGCGCAGACTTCGAGGAGCGACATCGGTTCCCAGGGCTGGGCTCTTCCAGAGGATTGCAGAACTACACCCCGATTGAAGGCTGGTGAGTAAAACAATTTATCTATTGTGGTGGGAACGAAAAACCTACCACATAAAGTGGTAGCAGAGCGTAGTTGTTCTGCTGAGGAGAAGACTAGCTCTGCCGCTGAGTGTAGATAAAAGCTCAGCCGCCACTGTATTAACAACAGAAGTCAACATGACTGATGGAATGAATGATTTGGTGGACGACGGAGACAAAAAGGAAAAGACCAATGGGGTAGAGATTCCGCATGACGATCACGTCCAACCACCAAACAGAAATGAGTCGACAAATAGTCAGAATGGAGTCCCGGGTCTTGCAATGGTAACAGTGGATTCTAAATTCCTGCAGGACATTCTCAAACAGAATAGCGAAATGATGGACAAAATGACCACGTTGATGGCTTCAATGGGGGTTGACAGGAAGCCCAAGAAAGTGATACCACCAGGGAAGTTTAGATTGGAGACAGGTGAGACCATGGTCCAATTCCTTGATAGATTCGAACATTACTGTGAGACACAGTATCCTGGATCAGCAGAGGGTATGGTTGCGTTGCTGGGGAGTCACCTTCAAGGTTCTGCCTTGGAAGCTTATAACGTTGTGGCATCAACAACGGCCGAATATGGATTAGTAAAATCCCAACTCTTGCAGTGGTTCAGGGAACAATTGAAGAAAAAGACCAACACTGAGCCCGCTGAGTTTAACAAAGCTAAAATGCAAGATGGTGAAGATGTTCCACTCTTTGCTTTGCGATTGTTGGGGTTGGCACAAAGAGCGTTCCCAGGAAATGAAGTTAGAAAAATGCCTATCGTCAGAGAAAAGTTAATGGATAGCGTGCCAGAGACTGTTAAGATCAGGGTTGAAGACTCGTTGATGGGAGTAGAAATTACTCAGGGTTTTCGGATTCCCTGGGAACAATTGGTGATTATGGTTGACAAAGTCTATAGGGGACAAGCCAGAAAAGAAAATCAGGTAGTGGAAGTCATAGACTTAACAAAGTCATTACAAATGTCTGCCATTTCTTCGCCAATCCAACAAGTGCCCCACACGTATGGTAACTATGAAGGAATGTGCTGTTGTAGGAGAACCCAAATGCAATCGTCGCCCCAGGCTGAGGGATATTCAGGAAGCTATCAGAGTGCTGTTGTTGGTCCCAGAGAGGTACCTCAAAGAACCACTAACAACAATTATCCACCACCACATGAGATATTACGTCAAACACCAGCGGAAAAGCATTCCATCGGAAGAAACAGAAATGGACAAAGATTCAGAGGTCAAGGCTATCACAGCGAAATAATAATAATGGTTCAATCGGTTTCCTAGGCACTCATTGAGTAAAAAGAGAGGGGTCATACGCATGGGTTGATTGCTGGAATAAGCCCACTTGTGCTGTTTTGTGGCAAGCGGGTTCATTTGATTGAAGACTGTTTACCCTGGAACAAAACGTGCTTGAGATGCAAAGGAAGTAGGGTCACTATGTATGGAAGATTGTCCCACACGGGGAGGTCAACCTGCGACACCCCAAATAACTATGATCCATGATTGCAAGGGAAGAACATTCTAGTTAAGGAGTTGCAAAACAGCTTCGGAGAAACGAAGGGTATCTGGCATAAACCTCATGTCAGGGGAGAAAACAGCAACGAGCAGCCGCACAAAGCCCAAGTAATAACACGATGAAAGGGAACGAACATGGGAATCATTATATGAGGAGCGAGGATCCTGGAGAAGTCATGGAAAAATCTCACAAACTCGAATTATTTGTTATCCAAGCAACATCGTATCCAGATCCCCAGTGGAGCCAGGGCGATAGGTTCCCCAGAAAATGTTGACATCATTAGAGCCAGAAATCCACCAGTGACTGCGACCTGCACCATAGAAAATGATGAGGTAAAACAAATAGAAATATCGGTTAGAGTAGATAAACCTGTTAGATTAGAGAAAGCTAATAATGAGAGAAAAGAATCTCCACCGGAAAAAGAAATAGATAAAAAGACTGAACAGGATGAGTGGCCACCGGAAACCATCATCAGATACCATATTATAAAAGCACCGGAGAAGACCCTTATTTTGCAAGTGACACTAGTGGATCAACCACCAATGGAACCCATTATCGCGTTTGTAGACACCGGAGCGGAGGTAAGTTTAATATCGGCGGGTTGTTTTCATTTATTAGACAAAAATATAAGCCCTATTTTTCCCACCGCGTTTAGAGGGGTTACTGGGATAGGTAATGTTAGGTTTCCCGTGTTAGGAGAAGTTACAATCGCCCTACGATTGTCCACTAATTATGTCTTGAAGCCGAGTCGCTTCGTTGTGGTCCCAGACCAGCTAACTGAGTATGATCTAGTTTTAGGGTATGATATTTTAAAGCAGGAACATCTGTTGCCGGATTTGTACCATAGGGAATTAGTCATCAGGCGTGGGAATTATGTACAAACCGTAGCAGTGGACATGAGACAGGGATTGCCCAGGGAAGAAACCTGTGCATTAGTTGAGGCGGTAACTTTAGAACCAAAGAGTTGTATGATAGTCGAAGTGGAGAGACAGGGAAAAAGACTACTGAAGCAACCTGTCGTGGTGGAGGCATGGCAAGGATTGCCCAAAACGGTAAAATTAGAACATATGTTGATGGATTTTTCAGGCGATAGAGCTTTGGTTATTTTGCAAAATGATAGTGACCAAACAAGGCGGTTAAAGAAAGGATCAATTGTAGGTAGGATAGAGGAAGTTACAGTGGAGGATCCCATTGTCAATGTAGTAGAGTTGGATGAGCAGGGTCCCAACGAATATACGGAGTGGAATCCTGAAAACTTGAGCAAAGCATTTAGGTTGGAAGAGGCGGAATTAACACCCGAGCAAAGAGAACAGGTAATTAGGTTATTAGAACGGTATCCTTCTGTCTCGAGTTTAGGAGATTCTGATGTGGGCTGCACCAATGTTATCAAACATAAAATCGAAACATTGACTGAGGATCCGGTGCAAGTGCCAGTCAGACGGTTACAAGGCCCTATGCTTAGAGAAATCGAGGCAGATTGTAAAAAGCTGGAGGAGGAAGGAATCATCCAAAGGAGCAAATCCCCATATTCAGCCCCAGTAGTTCCAATCAGAAAGAAAGATGGGTCGATCAGACTATGCATTGATTATCGGGAGTTAAATAAAATCACAAAGGGAGATAGCTTTCCTATCCCAAATCTGATCGACATGTTGTTCAGTCTCAAAGGTATGAAGTTCTTTACAACGATAGATTTAATAAAAGGATATTATCAGGTTGAGATGGAAGAGACCAGCATTGAGAAGACTGCTTTTACGACTCCCTTGTCACATTGGGAGTTCTTGCGAATGCCATTTGGGGTGAAAAACGGCCCTGCAACGTTTCAACGCGGGATGAGATATGCCTTGGCACATATACCTTGGAATGAGTGCATGGTATATTTGGATGATGTCCTGATTGTAAGTGAAACATTCGAAGAACATCTGGAAATATTGGAAAAGGTCCTATCTGCTTTTGAAGAAACTGGCTTTAAAATCAAACCGGCCAAGACTTTCCTTCTCCGAAAAGAAGTACAATATTTAGGACACCGAGTATCCGAACATGGAATGGTTCCTTTAGAGAATAACTTACAAGGTATTATGCAATTTCCCGTACCGACCACCGTTCGTAAATTGAGGCAATTTCTGGGAATGGTCAACTTTTATAGGCGCCATATAGCGCACTGCTCAGAAATTGCGAAACCCCTTTTTGCATTATTAAGTAACAAGACACTGAAATGGACCGAGCCCTGTCAGAAAGCGTTTGAGGCATTAAAGGAAGCACTTACATCGCCACAGATCCTGTCGTACCCAGATCGTACAGAGAAAGCAGCACCCTTGTTATTATATGTGGATGCCTCTGATGTCGGGGCAGGGGCGTGTCTCGCTCAGACACAATCTGGTGAAGAACGTCCTATCGCTTTTATTTCAACCACATTCAATAAAGCTGAACAACGCTACAGTACAACGGAAAAAGAGGTAGCTGCTATACGATGGGCTGTGAGGGCATTAAAACCTTTCCTATATGGAATAAGAGTGGTCATCTTTACTGACCATCAGCCACTTTTATATTTGCACAGTATGCCATTGGTAAATGCTCGGGTAGCTCGCACGCTCGAGGAAATTAACGACATTGATTATGAGCTGCGTTATATTCCAGGTAAAGAAAACGTCGTGGCTGACGCTTTATCAAGATCTCCTGTAGGAGAAACATCCGAAGAGTATGAAGCATTGCTAGTAGACGCCATCCCTGGGGGGTTTTCAGAGATT
Source organism: Trachelipus rathkii (assembly GCA_015478945.1). Lineage (NCBI taxonomy): Eukaryota > Metazoa > Arthropoda > Malacostraca > Isopoda > Trachelipodidae > Trachelipus > Trachelipus rathkii. The sequence goes on from JABUQX010015040.1 coordinate 19,922, forward strand.
AAGATTCCTGGAGGAGGAGATTCGCTTTTCCAGGCTTTTTCGGTGGGGTTGTATGGGTCGATGGAACATCATTTAAAAGTAAGACAGGAGGTTGCAAAGGAGCTAATGGAAAATAGGAATGCATATGGGTTACCCGCGGGGAAAGAATCTAGGCAAATAACAAAAAGATTACAGTTAATGAAACAGGCGGGTCAATTTCCAATAACTCAAGCCATATTGGCATTTACGAAATTGTATAAAGTACAAGTCTGGATGTATTATGGGGATACAAAACCCTTAAAATTTGGATTGGATACAGAGAAAAGTATTTTTCATCTTTTGTGCCGTGGAGGAGTCCATTACAATCTCTTAGTGGGCCTTCCAATGCAACCGCTAAATAAAGAGGAAGAAGTGATCAGTGCAAACATAGTAACATCCGAAGAATTTGAGGAAAGGATTTTGTTGGATGAGTCAATGGAGGAGGAGGTTAAAGCTGAGAAAATATCACCCACAGTTGACAAAGAGGTTCCCCTGGTTAACCAAAACACCGGTGGGGAGGTAGAGACCGAGATACCGGATGATCCAAAAATTCATCATATCATAATCGATTCAGATAACATAATAGATCCTTTGGAAATCGAGCACGATGATATTGGAAAGATGCAGAGATCGGATTATACTTTGAGACGATTGAAGAATGCCATCGTAAGAAAATTGCCGTTTAATGGTCCGTTACAACCGTTCGCTAGAGTAAGTAAGTATATCTTTTTTATAAATGATCGTTTATATAGAGAGTTCTCTACGGGAGAATTTGCTCTCATTGTCCCCAAAACTTATTTAACTGAGGTAGCTATTAAAGCTCATTGGATGTTTGCACACATCGGGAAACATAAATTGCATTCTCTATTAATAAACTGGGTATGGCACCCAAAGATAACTACTATCTGTAATGACATCACTACCACCTGTAGTAAGTGTCAGCTTGTAAGATCTCAAACATTCTCTATGTACCGCCCACTCTTAAGATCGTAAACTTCCAGACCATTTGAATTGGTAGCAATGGATTTGATCCATATTTCCCCTGTTCTAGCAAGGGGAAACAATTCATTGCAATGTAGTGGATGGGTGATCATTTCAACGAAGTGGTGGCTGCGTGTTCCATAAAGAAACAAACAAAGTATAAATGTCGCAAATGCATTTCAACACCGAATACTGCCATTTTTGCAAAAGTTCCCTGAAAGGCTTCTTACTGATAACGGTAGGGAATTTATTGGACCGGAGTTCGAGGAACTTTTAAAGAAACAACAAATAAAACATGTACTAACAACCCCGTATACACCCTCTTCTAACGGCGCGGTCGAGCGGGTAAATCGCACCCTGAGTCAGTATCTGAGAATGTCGGTAAAGAAGTCAAATAAGTGGGATGAGGAGTTGTCACAGGTCTTGTTAGTGTATAATCATACAACACATACGGAAACGAACTTGACTCCTTGTGAGAATATCTTGAAAAAGGCACATGAATTGAGAACTGGACTCCCTTTACCTGTGGAGGAAGAACGTTGGACAGAAAGTCATGTTCGGTTCGTTCCGTATGAAGTGCATCAAATGGTAGGGTTAAAGGTTCATCTCCCTGGGAATCTTACTAAAAATAAATTTGATCCTAGGTATCATGGGCCTTATGAAATTATAAAGGTAAATGACAATCATGTCACATATGTATTACGATCTCCGGAAGATGAAAGGCAATATAAGGCTCATCATCGACAGTTGCGACCGTGGAAAATGCCTCCTGAATACTTGGCAAACAATTCAGTGTTTCAGAGATATGCCACGGGTGAGGGAGCAGCAAACATAGACGAAGAGGAATTGGAAGAAGTTTTTGGACAGGAGAAAATAGATATGGAATCGTTAGAACCAGTAGAGTTAGAGTGGGAAGATGATGACAGTGATGACGAGGACTCTTTCGAGGGTTTCACCGTTGACGACAGAATATTAAGTGAGGTTAAACAAAGTTTTGTGGGATTAATAAAAGAACAGCAAAGGATTAACTTGGAATTGGAAAAGATAATTGAAAGAGAAAAGGAAAACAGATCACACGGAGATTTGAGTAATATAGTAAAATCAGCTGAAGAAGAAGAAGTCAATGAATATTTACAATGGGATGCATCTGATTTGATAGAAGAGGCATTTTATCGTTGGGAGTCATTGCAAGCTCCACCGGAGGATTTTAGGGAATCTTTACCAACAAATAAAGTGTTTGAAGAATGTATTCAAGCATATTCTACCCCAGTAGTGGGGTTGCCTATTGTTGAAGAAATGGAAGCAGAAACTTATTTGAATATAGAACAGGATGGACAGAAAGAAAATTCCCCTCCTGACGATTTGTCATTCGAAGGGTTCGACGGTATTAATGACTTATTTAAAAATAGATTAGTTGAATTAGAATCACAAAGAACAGAAAGTGAACCGTCCGTGATACCCCGATCCGAGGGGGTTTTGCCAAAGACTTAACCGAAGTACTCCCGTATATGAATTAGAGCGGAAAGCAAAAAAATGATAAAAAATGATTTTTATAGTAATGACCACAAAATACATATAATAAAAATAATACAATAGAAAAAAAAATAAACATAAATAAGATAATACAAACAGTAGAATACACAAAATAAATAAATAACGAAAACAACAAAGTAAACAAAAATAACTCAGCAAAACAAAACAGGTCGAGAATAACATATGAAAAAATAAAAAAAAAAAAAAAAAAAATAAACAAACTAACAATGAACAACAATCTAGATAAAAATAAATGTACATAAAAAAATATATAAGAATAATGAAAGTGACACAATACATAAAGGTAATAAAAACATAATAAAGACAAAATGAATTCAAAGCTATTACAGGAATATCTGGTAACTTAGAGAAAATAATGAAGAGATAATTCTAATATAAGTATGGCAATAAATAAGAGAACTAAATTAATGAAGTATTTACACGTAACTAAAACAATGTATAAAATGAAAAAATATATTATAAGTAACTGAACTAACATAAATATAGTTTATAAATTAAACTTTGTAAGAACGAAAGGAAAGATTAAAAAATCCATATATGAAATAATCAACAACGACAACCATACACAAGCACAACATAGCAAAAGCATAAAATACAACCTGGAAACAATAATAAAAATAATAAGAACGTAAATAAACAAGCACCACTAGATTACAGCTATATCAACTAATGATAGAAATATTAACAATAATATATGATATATAATACATAATATGAACAACTAAATAAGAAAAAAGAATTTTTTTGTAAACAATACATATACATAAATAATAACAAAAACAATAAACATGAATGAAAACACTAGAAACAATTATACAAATAACAATTTAGACAAATAAACTAATATCCGGGGATTTCAAATAATTAACTAAATGGGGGGGGAATTAAAGTAAATGAAAAATTTATTAAACTGATTAATATAAATGGTTTTATTTTTTTCAGATTTTGGTATTGGGCCATTCGTGGGTGCGGGATCTGAAGACCGCATACACTGAGGACTTATTACCCGGGGCCACAGTAGTTTTTGAGTCATACCCGGGGAAAAAGCTGGCTTGGTTTAGTGATATGGCTCACATGATAGTCAAGCCTGACTATACACATATGATAGTTTTCGCGATAATTCCGGAAGCTTATAACCAGACGCGGTTACCTGTTCCGGGGCCATTTAGTCGACCTGAAGGTTATTGGGTGGACACGGCTAACTTCAACTTCCAAATCGAGGACTTTGCACAAAGGTTCTCGAGTTTTTCTCAGAAATGTGCTCGTCTCAATCCCCAAATGCAAGTTATTTTGGGGATACCACCATTCCTTGACTTGGTGGAATATAATAGGCAGTTGGTGCTCAAGTATCCAAAACGGGTACAAGACATATACAATCAGGCACCTGAATATTCGGATAGGATTCTGCATTTGCAGGCCACCAACATACATGCCCAAATCCGGCAGCTTCGAAGATCTACAATACAATGGCACCAAAAGAGTTCTTTTCCGGTGATATACGCGGCGAAGGGATTGCCGGGTCACAAGCTCAATATTAAAAATTTTATGGAAGGAAGAGTGTATACCCTGGGGGAGCAGGGATTTTTGAGAGATGGGTTACACCCAGGTTGCGATTTGAGCCGGCAAATATTCATCAAAATGCGAGCTCTGGGGTATTTCGGCGAAGAGTTGAAGTTGGTAGGGGCAGAAACATCTTCCTCAGTTCCGGCGGAACCTGTAGTAGCACCAGTAACACCAGAGATAGCTATCCAAGGGGTAGTCCAAGAGATAGTGGAAGTAGTAGAGGAAATGGTAGTGGTGAGTGAGGTTAGTGGTGAGGAAATGAGCAGTTCACCAGTCCCGGAGCAACCGACCAATGATCCTTCGGAGGTGGGGCCAAGTTCCCACGAACAACAAGTTCAGGACAATTCTGCTATTGTCCCGGAGGTGCCAAGCGAAGTTGTTGTCCCTAGAGTCGGGAGTTATTCTCCGATTCGGTTTGGAGATGTGGATCCGGATATTGTGGATCAAACATCCGCGGTCGTAGTAGAGCGACGTGGTCGTCCCCGTACTAGGAGACCCAGAGAAACTCCGTATCAGCGGCGTCAACGGCTGACATCGAATCAGTCGCAAAGCTCTACATCATCTGTAGCGCTGAGTGTCACAAGATCGGTCCCTTTGGTTGAAACCGTGGATGTTCAGACCGCTTTTGGAGAACGAGTACAGACTAGTCTGGTACAAATCCAAGGTTTCATGATGGCCTACGGTCAGGAGCTGTCGATGGAAGAGGTAAAACGAAGAGTCCGGAGTATATGTGATGAGTAGGGACAAGATCCTCCTCATCATGTATTTTAATCCAAGAATGTTTTATTTTTTTTGAATTTTGATTTATGAAATACCTTACAGAAAGGTTGTTAATTTTATACTCCGGAAGGAAGTAACTGATGATTGAAAGAAATTTTATTTTTGATTTTTTTTGATTCCAAATAAGAAAATTTTGAATTTGAGAAAAAGACCAAGGTAAGGATAGATCTTCGAAATGGTGCG
>JABUQX010015040.1:32500-57644 GCA_015478945.1 Trachelipus rathkii
TTTACCGTTAGAGATTACTAATGCTAACACAACTAACCGAACTAATAGTAGAGCCTCAGTCTAGTTACTAACCAACTAACCGATTAACTTAGATTTCATAACCATCCTTCTTAGCTTCTGAACATAGTTTTAGCCGTAGTGACAGATCTTAGTTCTGAGTTTAAGTGTGAATGTTTGGGGACTTTGTTTCTTCCGGGTTCTTTTCATTTGGAGTGCATTAAATTTCCCTTTTGGGTCACTGATTCATTGAGTGCTTTCGTCACTCTCCCCAACAGCGCAAGGGTTATGGTTTGTTTCTTTGTGCATTGAAGGATTTTTGAACTCTCAATTCCGAGGGTGAGATAGATGAGGACTTTGATGAAATTTAAAGGGGATTCCAACGGACCATAAATGAATGTGGAGGCACGACTGAACAGTGGGAGATATAAAAGAAGAAACAAACCCCATCAACCTGCCACCAAGGTTAAATTTAAAAATGAGAAATATCATCCACATGGTGATTCCTTGAGTAGCGTAGAACGTGTCATGGAGAGTTCCGTGTCCGTTGGCTCAAGTTCTGGGGGCCAGCATAGAAGAAAGAAGGGAACCCCTCACATGAAACGCTCTGCCTCCTAAAACGGTAGTGATGGAACTTGGTGTAGGGACAGCTTGAGTTGCTGTTGAACATCGACGAATCATTGGCAAGAAACGCTGATGCGATCTCTGGTTATATATGGATGGCCAGGAGTGTGAAACCATTACCGTTATAAGATCCGCATTTGGGTTCATTATGAAAGTAGCATGCCCATCGTGTACATGATGGATTCATCCACTGAGGATGAGGGTCTACCGCGTGTGCACCTCCAGTGTATGAGAGGAGTGCATTTCAAGCCCTTCAGGAACGCCCCAGTTTTGATGGGCAGTCCCTTGGTGAAGAGGAACACTGGTTGGCGGAGAGTCTAATTAGAGAGAGATTTGCCAAATGAAGAACCAGAGGCAGAATTATTACATGCAGAATGCGAAAGAGAAAGAGCCTGGTACCCCAATGTGTGGACATGATGGTACTGGAGTTACCAGGACTTGGCTGACCATAGGAAGTATAAGGTTTTGTGCGCTCCTGGACACTGGTTCAGTGGTTAGTTTGGTCTCCCAAACCATATTTGCGTTTGCCAGAGCTGAAGGTGCTTTGGTGAAGGACTGCAGTGTGAATGTGAACTTCTGAGGTATGAGTTCAACCACTATGGAGGCAAACTTGGGTGCAGTGCTGAGGGTGAGTACGGGATATGGCCAGATGGAGTTCCCATTTGTTGTCATTTTGGGGGACATGATCCCGACATGTGGCAGGGCATTGGGTATCAATTTCCTGGCCCATGCAAATGTAAAACCTGATTTTGAAAATTTGTCTTAAAAAAATCATTGACCCTTTTCATAAACCTAGATTTCCAAGCAATAGGACATTTATTCTCTTTTTCAAGGGTAGCAGTGTGTATAGTTCAGCTGCATTCTTAGGGTTTTGGTTGATAGTTTTTTTTTGTCAGCTTAGATATGGATGATTCGTCGAGCAGGAAGGGTGAGAAAAAGTGGAGAATAGATGAGAAAGGAAGGCGACTGTGTCCTGTGTTTCAAGGTAATGGGAGTGGAGCAAATGATTATGAGGTGTGGAAAAAAACGAGTAGAGTGGTGGTATAAGTTGGAAGGAAAAGATTATGAATTTCCTGATGGTGAGATTCTAATGAGTCAAGGAGAAAAGGTTTTTGAAAGTATTGTAACATCGATCTGGATGATTTAGGAAAGGATGATGGTGTAAAGAAGGTGTTGGAAGAGTTGGATAAAAGGTATGGTAAGGAGAAACAACAGGACAGGTATGATAGAATTCTGTAATTTTTTTTATATTAAAAGAGGAGAAAAAGAAAGCATGAGAGAATAGGTAAACAGGTATGAGGTGATTGAAAGTGTAAGATGACTGGGAGAGTTGATTTAAGGGAGGATATGAGATGTGTACATTTACTAGGAGCAAATCTTGATACAAATCAAGAGACAGATGATGTTATCATACTGTGGGAAGGATGTTTGAGAGTTTCAAAACTTTAAGAATGGGCTAATAAATGTGTGTGAGGGGTTAGGAGTGAAACCAGTAGAAAGAAGTAGATGGTGGACAAAAAAAAGAAGAGAAGATGGAAATCATGAAAGGGGAAAGTGAGTGAAGAATTAAGAATAAATCAGAAGAACAAATTTGGTGAGGTGATGCATTTTGTGTTGCTTGATGTATCATTTTGCAACTAAATGTCCCAAGAGAGGACAGTATAAAAGAAGAGAAGTAGGATGTGCTAGATGTGATTTCAATGTGGGAGAACAGGCAGGAAGGGAAGTATAAGAGGGTATGGTAGAGGAAGAGGATGGATCAATAGGGATTCTATAGCAAAAATGTAATTGAGAAAGAACAGATGATGAATATGAAGAAATATGGGCGATAGTGGATACTGGATGTCATAAGAATGTGATAGGGGAGAAGTGATTAGGCTTAGTGGTAGGTAGTATAAATAAAAGGGACAGAGAGGACATGAAAGAATCTATGATATGGATAAATAAAAAATGTGTTTGGGGATTCTACTTATCAGGCAGTTAAATAATTAAAAATACTGTTAAGTGGGAAATAGATTTTTTTTTTTTAATGGATGTGGTAAAAGGAGATATATCTTGGTTGTTAATTGTTGAAAAGGATGGATGCTAGTATAAATCTGAGGAAAGATGAATTAAATATCTAGGTGTTTTGCTAATATGAAAGTTAGATGTACAGTGAATGAAAAAGGACATTTGAAAATTGGCTTAAGAAAAAGGGTAAGCAGAAGTGTCTGGTTAAGTGGTACAAAGGAGGATTTTTTGAATGAGAATAAAGAAAAGGCAATACATTGGTTACATTCACAGTTTGGACATCCACAAAAAGAAAGGTTATGGGAATTGGTTAGGGATGCATATAAGGATGAGATTGATAGTGAGGATTGGGAGAAAATAAGTTGCATGGAAAATGTTAGTGAAAAATGTGATATATGCGTAAGGTATAGGAAGACTCCAAGTAGACCAGTAGTAGGTTTCCCTTTAGCAAAAGGTTTCAATGAAACTGTTACAATGGATCTAGGTGAGATAGAGGGGCATAGAATCCTTGCAATGATTGATTTAGGGATTGGGTATTGTCAAGATTGTTGGTTTAAAAATAAAAACCCAAAGAAATAGTGGAAAAGATATTAGAAAGATGGATTAGCATGTTTGAGGCACCAGAAAAAATCTTGAGTGACTATGGATTAGAATTTCAGAATGAAGAAAATGAAAGGTTTGTGTGAAAGGTTTAGCATGATTCAATGGGAAGCTGCTGCAGAGTCCTTGGAGTAATAGTCAATGTGAAAAAATGGTGGGATTGTTGAGATTCTATGAGAAAAATGAAAGATGAGGGTGTTTACAAGTAGGAATGTGAGTTTCATTTGGTCTGTAGCAGCAAAGAAAAGATTGTTAGATAGGAATAATTATTCTGCTAATCAATTAGTTTTGGGGGAAAATGTTAGGTTACCTAACAACACAATGAAGGAAGATAGAAATAAAAGTGTAATAGGTATAGAGGGTAAAATTTTAAGAAAGCATTTAGAAGGGAAAGTTAAAGGTAGATTAATATATATACGGTACAACAAGAATCAGAGGATAGGATAAAGAAAGCAATGAAGGGGCAGATATGGGAACATAATTTTGAATTAGTTGAAGCAGATGAGGAAGTGTATTATAAAACAGATATTGATGAACAATGGAGAGGTCCAGCAAAGGTGATAGGAAGGGATGGAAAAACTGTGGTAGCAAAGCATGGTGGAACTTTAAGGGATATAGCGAGGGTTCATATTACCAGATTAGCACTGGTACCTCAGAATAAGAAAGATAAAGAAGAAAATAAAGAGAAAGATTGTGAAGCAGTGGAGGAAATAGGGACAAAAGAATTTAAAATAGCTTGAGTACTATAATAGGTGAAGAAGAAGAGGATAGGGATGATCAAAGGGAACAGTGGGAGATTATGACATAAATAAAGATTGGAAAAAGGTATAGATGCAACAATAAAGAGAATTGAGAGTGTATGAATGTGAAAGTATTAAGTAGAGCAGGAAAAGCGAAGAGTAAAAAGTGGAGTGACAGTTGTATTCAAAATGTGGCAAATAGTGAGTGTAGTTGGATTGACTTTAGAGATTATCAGGAGATTGAAAGTATCGAGGATCAAGAGGAAGTGTGGTTGGGCAATTGGGATAATGAAAGAGTTTTGACAGACAAGTTAAAGGAAATTTACAATTGTGAAGCAAATGATATTTTTAAGAAAGTTAATAATAGAGGACAAAAAGAAGATATCACTTAGGTGGGTGATTACTGAAAAATTGAAGGGAAAAGAATGGGTTTGTAAAGCGAGATTGGTTGCAAGAGGGTTTGAAGAGGAGGGAGAAGATTTAATTATCAAAGCTCCAACTTGCTCAGGGGAAGTTTTAAGAGCTTGTTAAGTATAATAAAAAGTGAGGGATGGGAATGTAATTCTATTAACATTAAATATGCCTATTTACAAGGGGATGTTATAAAGAGGCGTGTTTATGTGATTCCTCCTAAAAAAGCAAAAGAGTAGTTATTTCTGAATTAAAGAAAACTATATGTGTTTAAAAGACGCTGCAAGAGCTTGGTATGACAAGGTAGTTGGGGTAATTGAGGAATTAGGTGTAAAAAGTAAATCAGAACCGGTCTTATTTTTATGGAAGAAAGCAGGGAGATTAATAGGGATTATGTGTACACATATGGATGATTTTTGTTTTGATGGTTCTAAACTATTTATGAATGAAGTTAAAAGAGGTATGAAAGACCAGTTAAAAATAAGTTCAGAAGACGTTAAGGGTTTTAGTATATAGGGGCAATATACATGAGCACTAAAGGTGTGTGTGATTGGAACAAGAGAAATATATGGAATGTATAAGTGTTCCGGATAAAAGATTTTTTTTTGGTGATAGGGAACTGGGGAGTAAGGAATTGACTTTATATAGATTGTTAGTGGGACAAATTAATTGGGTGACTGGTCATGCGAGACCTAACTTTTGTAATTCAGTGAATGAAAGGAGTAGATTTTTTAAGGGAAGGGAAGGAAAGTGGAGGAAATGAGAAAACAAATTACTATTATAAAAATGGGAAAGGATATAAACATGGGTATTTGTTGAATAAACTTGAAGGTAAGATTGAAGTGGAAGTGTTTATGGATGCTTCTTATTGTATGGAAGGGAGTGTTAGTCCTCAGGTAGGTTATATTGTGGCTCTTAAGGATGAAAAAGGGAATAAATGTACTATTACTTGAAAATCTAGGTGAATGAAAAGGGTTGTGAGATCTACAATTGAGGCAGAAGCTATAGAATTTATAAAAGGTACACAAGCAGGTATATATTTAGAAGAATTTTGGAGAGACTGTTGGCGGTGAGAGGTTGCAAATCAAGGAACTGGTATATATGGACTGTAAGACTCTGAAGAATATGATATATTCAGTGACACAAGTGTTGAGCAAGAGTTTAAGGATAGATGTTGCGTGGATTAAGTGGATGTTAGAAGAGAAAATGATTACAAAGGTTGAATGGGTTGCTACAAAACATCAATTAGTGAATGCGTCTACAAAAGGAAGAGTGGAGGCTAGAGGTATAAAAGAATATGTGGAAAGGGGAAAGCACAAAAAAAAAAAGCACTGCTATATTTAGTCTCTAAATAAACTACAAAAAGCCCTAAAACAAATTTAAAATATAATTGACTAGAGATCACAGTAGTTTATAATATAAGGCCCCTATTCTTTAAAACAAAAAACTTCAACTGATCAGTACTGAAGAAGTTTCATTTTAATGTCAAAATAGCAATAAAAATATAAGTGAAATTGACACTGCATTTTGCTTTCATTCTGGTGGTTTAAATATAATCAACATATTGAATGCCTTTTTAAACATTGACTTATATATAAAAATATCATCCAATTTGCTTTAAGCTAACCCTCCTTAGGATAATAATTAAAAATACATTAAATTAAAAGAATGTTAAAAAAAACTTACCATATATTATGGCAAGCCCAGTTTCATGAAGATATCTTGCTCTTCTGTACTTAAATATCCAAATAGTAACTACTGTTAGAATCAACAGGAATGTATAAAGAAGAATATTTAAACTGTCGATCCGGTGTGCTTGTAATAATCTTTCATCGACTTCAATATCAGAAGCCCCATTAGCCATTGCACTAATAATTATCCCTAATAATATAAAAATATTTTCAAATACTATAAAATATATTAAAATATTTTAAATCTTTTGAACAATGTTGTATTAACTTAATTAGAAACAAAATGCTGAAACGAATTCTATTAGGGCAACCTGGGGTGATTGGTTATTTCCTTTGTCACAAATACTACCATATAAAGAATTTTCAAACTTTTAGATATAGCTTAGAGCATTGTAGGACCTGGCATTAAAATGGTACACAATATAAATTAATTTTTTGAATTTAAGAAATAACTAAAAATAATAGGTTTTCACCTTGGTAGGTGTTCCATCTCACCCTGGAGTCCAGGGTGAATTAAACCTGAAATTTTAAGCCTAAAGTTGTAAAAATAGAGAAGTTATATTTTATCTTCAACAGTGTTCCTCTTCTTTTTAATAAGTTTGAATTTTAAAATATTTACAGTAAATGTGAATCTTATTCACTTATAAATGAAATAGAGTGTATTTATCATAGAAAGATCAAACATTCAAATAGCCTAAAGCATATATATATATATATCTTCTTTCTTTCTTTCTTTATCTTCCTTCTATTTTCCCAAGAATGGGAGTAAGGTGCGTGACGAGCATCGGAAAAGAAAAGCAGTAGAAGAACATGACATAAGTCGAAAAGAAAGCCCAGCCTCCCCTTCAGTACCATTAATTAGTGAGAACTCATCGCAGTCAGAAAATCCACCCTTAAGCTTTATGGGAAGCGATGGACCTCATATGGTAGACCGTCAATGTAAGGGTTCCTCCTTTGGCCAGGTGGGGCACAACATACCGCCTCACAATCCCCGCTTTCACTTCCTGTTATACACTTTCTTCTCGCCTCTACCAAACTCACTTTTCTCTCTCTCTAAATTTATCTTAGCTGTCTCATCCTTTTTCTTCTTCGGTTCTCCAGCTGTCAGTTCCGCACACACTCGCCACTATACTCGCTTCTAACCAATGATATCCATTCATCTTTCCATATGACAAACTTCAACATAACTTTCTTTTATTCTCTCATTTACCAATTTCTTCACACACACAACTTCTCTAATAAGTTCATTCCTCATTTTTTAATTCTTCTCACACCTAGACACTAAGATTGTCCATTCTGAAACACTTGAACTTTGATTATACTTCTTTTCAGCCATAGTCTCACTATATACAATAACAGGTAACAAATACCTCAATGTAAGACTCCTAGCACACTCAAGACTTATTCCTTTATACAATTCACCAAAGATTTAATTTTACCAGCCACCTTCCTGCATTCACAACTTTCCTACTTAACCTGCATGTCCATTCCCTTTCAACCTTTTTCCCATCCAACATATACGCTAATATTTTAACTCTGAACTTGTTCCAATGCTAACATCATAACATAATTACACTGAGGAGTGTCTACTCCCAACATAACTTCGCTCTTATCCACTATACTATTAAGCCCCTCCTTTTACACACCTGCAAATCTTCTACATATCTCTTCAAATCTTTTCAGATTTGCAACAGACCAAATCATCAGGCATACAATAGGTTTAGGGCCCCTCCACTCAATCTCCTTTTCACATTCTACACATTTCCTGCATCCCACCTCGATTCTTCATAGCATCCATATACATAATTGACTAACAGGAGACCATAACACACAACCCTGTCTACTACGCTATTAATCCTAACAATCAATTTGAACATTAATTAATTATTCTTTATTCACTAATGTCATACACATACCTTTTGATCTCCATTCAGAAGCTACGCACAACACCATATATCACTAACACTGCCATAAAGCTTCCCTATTACTCTATCATACGCCTGTCGCAAGTCCATAAACCTAATACAATTTATTCTTCTTCTCCCCTCATTTTTCTTATCATTTGGTTTCAATGTAAAGATTGATCCACACATCCTCTCACACACTCCTAAGCACACCTTGTTCTTCAACATCAGTCCTTCAGTCGCACTCGACGCACTCTTTTGACCAAATACCAGCATATAACCTTCTAACAACACTCAATAAACATATTCCCCTATAATTTCTATACAGTTCCCCTCATTCTCCTTACCTTATATAAGGGTACTATTTCCGCTCTCCTCCCAATCCCTCGGAACTATACCTCTATAAAAGCTTTGCTTACACAACTTCAAATCCAATCAATCCTCATCTCTCGTTCTTGACTATTTCACCAGTAATTTCATCTATTACTGCAGATTTACCATTCTTCAACTTTTTCACTCTACGCATTACCTCCTCCTTATATTTTCGTTAATCCAAATAAATATTCTCTTTCTACCATCAAACCCACAACATTCACTATCACCTGCTTCCATTAACTGTTAATATTGTTTGCATTTTTCGAAGTGTTCTTCTCCATCTCTCACAAACACCCGCATCAGTTACAAAAGCACATCCATATTCATTATTCTAAGATTCTCCTTATTTCATTCTTAACCTTTCGCGCTTCCTTCCAAAGAGCTTTCCTATTCTTTCTATTTATATATATATATTATATATATATATATATATATATATAATAATATATATTATATATATATATATATATAATATTATATATATATATATATATATACTATATATTATTATTATATATATATTATAGTTAAGGGGGGGGAAAAATGTTTTTTTTTTTTGGGCCCCCCCCGGGACAAAAATAAATTGGTTTGCCCTCAAAATATCGCCAACAATACTAAATATTCGGTATTCAGCCTTTTTGCCGAACTATTTCGGACCGGCGAATATTGAGCTTTCATAACAATAAGTTAACGTCAACAATAAGGGAAAGTTATTCAATTTAAGATTGAAATTTTAGAAACTTATTTTCGTATGGAAAAATATGCCAAATTTTGTAGCAATATGGGCGAAAAATCTTTGTCATTTGTCAGATCTATAAGGGCCTTTGAAATTTTCAATAATTCTACAAAAAATGATTCATTTAGTGATAGGGTCATGGCAACTGTTAGTCTGGTATAAGGGAAGCTGGCCTTGTCTATCATTTTCATGTCTTTAATTCACATGCTGAACTATGTATTTCATGTTCAGTATTATGTCCAGAAATCTCGTTAAAGATAATTTTATTTCCCTTGCAGAGGCATATCCTCTTCATTTTCACCATTCAACGGCAGATGCAAAGCTTAAAACTTTAACAGATGCAGCTGAATGTCAAACAGCATATAATTCAAGACGTCGTTTCAACACGCTGGAACAGAACTTATGATATGCTTAAAAGATTGTTTGAACAATAAGTTCCCCTATCCATATACGCTGCTGAATGCAATCAGAAAATGTTGACTGATTTTCAGTGGCAAAATTATTCCATTTACTTGAGCCATTTGACAACATCACTAAACAAGCATTAAAACGTAAAGTAACAGTCGCCAAGTGATCCTTCCATTTTAGCAATAAATCTATTTTAATAAGGCATTAAAGCAAAGCTTCAGTGGAATAATTTAGACTCGTTGAAGAGCTTAAGAATCAGTCTGTAGAAAAAAGACTTTCTAAGTACTATGTCGATAAATCCCTTTTGTGTGTAAGCTAACTTTCTTAGATCTGGATCCAGCTAATTTTTCACATGAATCGGATGAATAGTAAAAAATATGGTCGTTGAGGCATGGAAAGAATGCATGAAAATTTTAGCTCCTGACTCTTATGATGACGATGATTCACGTAGTGGGGAAAATGAAGCTGAAAGTTCCATTTTCACTTCTTTAATGGATTGTTTTAAAGAAATTGTGGCATCAAAATCGTCATACAGAAAGAGAAAGTGAGAGTGAAAAAAGAAAGTCCCATTCTTCTGACGATGTGATTATTGTAATAAAAGTAAAAGGCTACATACGGAATTACATCAAGAAATAACCAAATATATAAGTTGCCTTCTTTGACCAGTGAAGACAATGATATTCCTTCAATTGGTGGAAACAACACTGGAATTAGTTTTATGAATTTGAAAAAAACTTAAGCAATAAAATACCTTTCAGCTCCACGTCATCCAGTGAAGTGAAGATATTTAGACAAGGAGGAATATTTATGAAGACACAAACGAAATAGGTTATCCAGAAAAATGGAGAACTGCTAATGTTCTGTCTATTTTAAAACCTTAGAGCTTATTCAATGAAGTTTAGTTTAATATCTTTAACTACGAAACTTTCAATTTTCATTTAATTATTTTTAATATCTGAATGGTTTGCTATAGGGTAAGAAATAGTTTATTTACTCTTTTGTTTTATTATTTGTATATAACACTGGTACATGAAATTTCTTGACGGGGTTTCATTGATTATTATTGATGTACTGATTAATGTGTCGTTTTTGCATATCACAACATGCATTTGTGAGATAATTTGTGTGTAGATTTCTCAAATTTTCATGATTTTACCTTTTAAGAGGGTCTTTCACAATTATTGGAAGTATATATATTATAGTATATATATATATATATATTATATATATATATATTATATATATATATTATATATCTCCGTAATTATATTATTATCTATATATATATATTATATTATAATATATATTATATATATATATATATATATATTATATATTATAATATATATATATATATTATATATATTATATCATATATATATATACTAACATAATATATATATAATCAAAAGGTATATTATATATATATATTATATATATATATTATATAATATATTATATATATATATATTATATATATATATATATATATATATATATATATATATATATATATATATATATATATATATTGGATATATGAAGGGAGAGAAACAAATCGCAATGATATGATACATGTCTTTGATAGATATACGTTAAACATATAATACAACTATGAATAAAGAGTAATATGGGACAACAATGAATGTAATAGAAGGAATGGGTTTAGTTAATGTAAACATACCTACGATGGTAGTAACTTTCTCTTCGTAGACGATCTACTTACTGTGCATAGCGTCTGGATATCCTCAACATGCTCCAACAAATGTCGGCCATCATATTGGATCATCCACTCTGCCTGGTGTCTTCATGAACAGATCTTGATGGAAGCGTTCACCCTGCTCATCACTAACATCGCCTAGGTCAGTGGTCGGCAAACCGCGGCTCGCGAGCCACATGCGGCTCTTTGGCCCCTTGAGTGTGGCTCTTTCACAAAATACTACGTGTGGTTGAAACTTCGTGATGACTGGCTTTCTTATTTCTACTTTTACATACTTAGTTGATGTTTGTGTCTTTAATCTTTAGGCTAGTGCTCTGAAGCGACTTAATGAGAAAAACATTTTCCAGAAATATTAAAAATGTAACGCGTATGTCAAATGTATTTTGCATCGTGATCTAAATGCATTATTTCGAGCCGCGTGCCGCAGCGAAAGAACTGACTCTGTAAGTTAAAAATCGCCCCTGCTGTTTGTCAATTCACCTGCTCTGTCCGAAGCGTTTTGCTCTCCTCCAAGGTCCCACAGTCGTTTAGGTTTGGGGAGGCGTGCGTGCTTCATGCACGAGTTGAGTGAGCCAGTCGTCACTCAGCAGTCTCATTGTGCAGTGGTTATTGCTAGTCGCGTCCGCATATCGGGCGCGTGTGACAAAAGTACCTACTCGAAGCATAAGTTCTTGTTTTAGCGACCAGAAGCTCCAATTCTCCGTTGACGCTGTCTCCACTCCAGAATTGATAATTATTTGGTGTTTGGTGATTGATTATTATTTGTCGTTTTGGTACAAATAATTTAGCTATTATTCATTGGGGTTAAAATATATATAAAAGAATTTTAATAGAATAAGTTTTGCTATTCTATCTACGACAATTATAATTGAAAAATTTTTTCTAGGTACCCTGTTTGACATGACTACAAAGAGGAAGCAAAGAAAAACGGAAGACGAAAATCAGGAATAACTTAAATGGCCTTCCAACCTGTCTTATTTGTAAGGAAAACTTGGCGCATAGCAGGAAATCAAATTTGGAGAGACACTTTACAAGCTAAACACTTGTTATTTAGTACTAAATATCCTGTCGGTGATGAAAGGAAAAAAGCAGTTGAGAAACTTCAGAAGAGTCAAGAAAAATCAAGTTATGTAGCTATTTAATTACTATATGCAATCTTCCAATAATGTTAATATTGCAAGTTTTGTGGTTAGTCAAGAGATTGCTAAGAGAGGAAAACCATGTACAGACGGTGAAAACATAAGAGTTGTTTTATAAATGCATCCGAAGAGCTATTTCGTGATTTTAAGAACGAAGCAGATATTCTAAAAAAAAAATTAAAAGTTACCATTGTCTGCTAAAGTCTGTCTTCGAATATAACCAACCAGCAAGTCGAAGATCTTAAATTGGTTTCAGCTTTATCAATAGCAGTTGACCAGTCTTGTGGCATAAATGTACAGCCGCAAGTTTCACTTTTTTGTTACGATTTTATTTCATCTACATGTCTAAAGAGCAACCTTTTATATTATTGCCACTCAAGGTCACACGTGGGAGAGGATAAGCAAAATTCTGTAGTGGGAGTGCATGAAAACATTATATTCACTCGATAAATTGGCTAATTTCCAAACAGATACGGGGCGAACAGTATGACCGGCGTAAGAAAGGGGTTTTTGTTGCTATTTTGAAAGAAAAATTCAATACGAGATACTTATACCATTAATCAATGGTATCTACATTTAATATTCATCAAGAGCGCTTTGTAAGAGAATTTCCAGAAGAAATTTAGCAAAGTTATAGAAATGGTGATTAAGATTATCAACTCAATTATATCTAAAGCTCTATCATTGCCAATTTAAAGAATTTTAGTTGAAATGGAGATTGAGTAAGCAGATCTTCTGCTGCATAACAAGGTATGTTGGTTATCAAGAGGAAAACGTTTTTGAAAAGTTTTCGCTTTCTTTAACAGAAATTAAAGCATTTCTTCTTGAGAATGGTGTTCACAATCCGGTACTAACAATCGATCATCCAAAATATTTATTACATGGTAGACGTTACGCCTCAATCTAAATCAGCTTAATCGTAAACTACAGGGGAAGGAAACACAATTTTTTTCAATGTTAGAAGAAGTTATTTCATTCAAAACAATTATCTCTTTTTTGCTCAAGAATTTGAAAGAGAAACTTTGATTACTTTCCAAGCCTGTTGAAACATCGCCAAGAAAATATTGCTATTTCAAAACAACAACTTTTAAATATAAGGGAAGTTTCTACAGGCTTCGAATTCAGAAACAGCAAAGCGATGTTATCCTTTGTTTAAAAAAAATCTCTTAATGCTAATGTAACATAACTAAATTTTTCTCCTTTTAATTTTGACATTGGCAACTTTGAAATGCATTGCTGGATTTAAAACACAAAAAAATTGTGGAGCTCGAAATTTGATACGTCTTTGTTGTGTTATAGAAATACTTGGAGAAATAATACAACTCGTGAACTTAGTTTCACAGTATAAGTGGTCTTGCTTTGAAAGACTGGAGAAGAAGATAAGTTGATTTTTAACACCTGAATAGTATTCCTGACTCATATCATCAGCTGAAAAAACTAGCGTTTGCTGTTCTTTCCTTATTCGGGTCTACATATTCATCGACTGGTAAACAGATATTTTAATAAGCAGACAGACCTGACAGACCACTCAAGGTCAATTATATGAAATAGCGACAACCATCAATATGACTTCACAAGTCATGAATGAAGACCGTATCAAGAGTAAGTGTTCGAACATAAGGCATCAGTCTTTATTGAATTGAACTCTGCCATCGTGCCATAATAAGATTAAACACAACATACAAACACTGATTAACCAAACTTCCAAGCGAGAATTGCAAGGAAGCACAATGTAGATTTAATAATATAGTGTTTGTCAGTTCAAAAATGTATCATCAGATTATAACATTTTTAAATGGATTACCTACCATATTATTTATTGAATCAATAAATACTATCGTCATAGATTCTATATTGATAATTAGTACTTTTCAACGCGACTAAGAATTAAAATGCTTTAAGTAAAGTTTATTACGTTACTTTAGAGAATTTGTTTGATGAGAAGTGAAAGAAGACTGTATTGACTCACTAACCAAACGAGGAGAATTGGAAGAAAAGGATAGAATTAGAGAATGGTTTTTTGGGTTCTTGGACTAACAAGAGAGGATTGCAACAGAAAAGGAACGAACGCAAGATAAGTATAACGCAGGACGAGTGTGGAGTGAGAGCAAGTTGGCAAGCCTGGGTACGTTTCATCCGTGGGGACCTAATTGATTGTGTAAAATGTGCTTGACTAGAACAGAGTTAATAATTTACGATACGCTCTTTAATTTAAAGTTACTATATAAACAAGCTGTAACCTACCAATGATAAAGGATAGTTTATAGTTTATAAAATATTATTGGCACTCTTAAAATCAAGAAATTTCAAATATTTGTACTGATTGATATTATCTTGGACTCGCGTGTTGACTAATGAGTGTTGCGCGCACATTGGCCTATATGGTTTTGACGGAAATTTTCAGTTATGTGACGAATGTAAAAGTAGTGAGCGAGACAACTTTATAATCATACATCATAACATACATGAGAATGAAAGACTGGATATCTAGAACAGTTCCTGATACTATGTTAAAAGTCGGATAAGCAGCATTCTCCGGTTTCTGTATTATACCTCAGCATGAACCTTCAGGAGAAATTCTTGGTGACTACATCTTGAAAACAGCACTTCACAGCTTTATAAGGTGACCCTACTAATACGGCTATGTAGGTCATTGGAATTAGATTAGAGCTTGAGTTCAAAGAGCAAGTCACTTCACAGAGAGAGTTGTTCGTAAGTCATTGTGGGGGACACTACAAGATATCTCGACGCTTGTTTCTACTTTCCGCGTCACTCTTCCACAGGCTACAATGGAACGTTGAGACATGATAAGATAAGTGGCCAGCGAGAAGCATCACAATCAATTATGGTCCTAGATGGGGCCTTACAACAATTTGTTCATAGGCATAAACCAAGTTTAATAGTGTGTATATGTGGCCGAATTATGATCGGATGTTTATCCTCTACTGTAACAACATCGTTGGATTCGCCGTGAAGACGATGGTATTCGAAATCTGTCAGCTCTGGCAATCAAGTGTATTGACCACTAGACTCTCGTGGCCAATTGCTCTCTTATCATGGTTACGCAGATGATTCACATTTGCGTACAAATCGCGCATCGATAAAAGCTGGTCTACTTACACACATAAACGCACAGGAAGACAGAGACAGGATATTTGGTGACATATGCTCTGTCATCGACCAAATCGCGAAGTATAGAGGCAAAATTACGTTTACCTATGTTTGAAGGCTCACAGCATGCCAATAATTTAAGCGCGACTCATGTAGAGTACGTACCTGACATATTAGTAACCATCGTACCATAAAACTGTGCTTGTATTATCTAGATTAATAAACTGATACTCCTCTCCTCACAATCTGTATCTAAGCGAGAGTACCCAAACTATACTGGAAACCATCTTGAGTTAGCTACCTGTTGACTCATCGTGTGGGTAACAAACTCACACACTGATTAAACTGCCAATCAGTATGCTAGGGAGGTCCAGTAAGCGAGTAGCTAGTAGGAACACAGATGCAAAACATATCAATGACTGAAATACACAGGAGTTAAACCAAATTCTGACTGGACAGAGCTCGACTGAAGACTGCTGCTTTTGTGTCTAACGGAAAAGTAGAGGAATAAGTTTCAGCCGTAAAGACTATTTCGTGCTCATGAGTTCCAGTAGCATATAACGTTTTTCAATGCAACACTTACATACTGCAAAACAGAGATCAGGACAAATACCTTCGGACAAATACACTCTTCATAACAAGAAATCAGTTGTATCTTTCAGTTGTCTGCGACTTGGTTGAAACATGTACGAAGGGCATGACTATCGACTGTATATACTATTCAGGTAATGATATATGAACCATCATCAGGACATCATATTGCAGCATCCATACATGGTATATGATAATTAATAAGATTCACCACAGAGTGCCTATCCCGCTATAGTCGATACGCGTAAGCCAGGTAATAACTCATTGCCCCACTTATGAGGAGGAGCCCTTTGAATAAGAGAGATGAGATAACCTTAAATGGATACAGGAGATGACAAAAGTGACCATAGGAAGATCCTCAATCACGCAAATTTTGACGGTGGCCTTACACC
This sequence comes from Trachelipus rathkii, assembly GCA_015478945.1. Taxonomy (NCBI): domain Eukaryota; kingdom Metazoa; phylum Arthropoda; class Malacostraca; order Isopoda; family Trachelipodidae; genus Trachelipus; species Trachelipus rathkii. Next base: position 48,950 of record JABUQX010015040.1, read on the forward strand.
TTTAAGATAGACAGGTAGTCACACATATAGGAAAAACAAATTTACAATTGGATAGAAAAAAGACAAGGGACACGGTAATGGTCTAATCAGCTACGCGTGTCGGCGATTATACATAGCAATGTTTGTTATTCCTACGCAGGACGAATAGTGTGGCAAATTCAACTATCAGAGGCTTCAGTCAGATCAATAGATCATAAACAGGAAGAGACATACAACCATGAGATGAGATGCAGACTAATACAGATTGAAACGAAATCATGAGAATATAGTTAAACTGACAGACATCTTCAGGACACATATAGATTAGCTAGTGAATTACCGTTGATAAAAACATGATGATAAACGTCACATTCAAAGGAATATATACTATACGGATCACTTATTTTGTGTTAGACAGTTCAGAGAGACTGAGTCAAAGAAGTACTTTAAATATATCTTAAGGTAGTATTTTCCACTAACATTTGGAAGTGAGACTGATGAGAATCTAGTCATATGTATGAATAAGCTTATGTTGAGGATAAAAGAAGTTCACGTGAATATTCTTCAAGAGTCATCGTACACGATACAAGACAGTGAGGACCCTAGCTAGTGTTCTGAGTCAGAATAGGCGAAGCTGATTATTTATCGGGCCCGAATAAATTCTCGTGTATTTCCGGCGAGAACCGGCCGAAATACTGTATTTAAATGTAAGCGTACGAGCCGCATTGATAAATGTCGGCTAAATTCCGGCCTTTTTCACTATTCGCAATACATAAATATAAACACTATATATAAGGTAGTATATACACTAAGTTATAGTTCATAATCTAAGATACCAGATAGCTAATAAACACTATAAGAATCATACTGCAAAGATGATCAATATACCTATTGAAAAAAGTACCAATTAACTGAGTTAGTAAGATTTAAGTATATATGATTATAATATAGGTATCTATAAGAATAACACATAAGTATATTAAGCTTACTATATATATGTAGGTAGGTACTATATATCATATAAAGTATATTAATTATAATATATAATACAGCTTTAATTTATGATATAGTAACTCAATAATTAGTAAATTTGTAAGATATTAAAATAAAGATTAATCGTATGAATACACCGATGATAGTTTGTGGCACGGTTAAAAGTTAATAATTAATAATTAATATATACATATATATAATACTATAATAATAAATATTATATATATTAATATTAGTAAGTATATATATATTATATATATATATATATATATAATAAGGTGGAAATGACACTCGAGAATTTCGTAATAATATATATAAATTAAATTTAGAAATAGTATAACATTATTCCTACTCGCACTACTTAAGCCACTACGACAGACCTGCATAATTCATTACACAAGACAGAATCCGACCTATAGCTCACATATCTCAGTACGCATTATCACACTATGAACAGATCAGAACCCTACTCGTAAATATCGTACCACGCTCAGTATAAGTACCACAGATTCACACGTCAATGTCACTAAAGACGCACTGAAATCATAGATTGACCGTTCGGTCCTTACTGATCACCGTAGTAACCGAAATAAGGCCATGTAACATCCGACACTTCGCGCGCATATTAATACACCAACGCCCCACTATACCGACACTCCCCCCCCCAACTCAAACACAAAACATTGATGATGCGAGTACAGAATAATGGAAAAGAGCAGCTAAAAATATCAAGCGACCACCCATTCACCTACCCACGCGAGCAAACTGCAAGACAACGGGTATTTATATATAACTAATACTAACATTAATCTGTCGTATTAAAATCAGACGCTATTGACGGTATATATAGATCAGCGTCGAACATAAATATATCTTATATATATATAAGCCCTATGAAATTAGTACTACCAGCAGCGCATTAAAGAATATATACTAATGCGTTATATCTATATAAATATAGTACTAGGATATTGGATCAGATAAGGTATATAACTAACACTAGTATACAGTACTAAATCGTAAATATAACGTACACTACTTATATATCAACGATGATAAATATCTGATATATATGTAATATAGTAGATAGTAGAAAACACTAGCAGACGCATAATTGTGTATATTCGAAATGAAATCATTATATAACTATTATATATATTATACTATATATAATCTTACCTCTGGCATCTTATAATATTGATTAAATATTTTATATCATATAGTTCGACTCAAATCCTCAAAATCTAATATTAACAGTACTTAAGTAGGTTCAATAGTATCACGTAGTATATAATCTCTACATAATGATTAACTCAATATCATATATAACTATATATGCTTACATAACTAAAGTACTGTATAATACTCAATAAAAGTGAACTAAATATATTGTATATTATGTACACTAAGGAACTAATTATGTAGCTATAATATTAACCATAACTAATATACGTATTCTAGTATGAGATAATAACTCAAGAAAGGTATTTAAATCTGAAATATGACGAGGGCAATACGTGATTTAACGAAGTACGCTCTATATTATAATATTGAGTTAAGTACTAACGCGTTACATGGGTAATATATATATCGATAAAGGTAACTATGTATATATTCAACAGATATAATTATATATATATATAGTAGCATCAAGTCGGAGTATATATATTACTATAAGAAGCTTAATTGACATTTATTTACTTATTATGGATCGACACTATACTGACGTAGGAATGTGATATGAAATAATTTATTCAATTGATTAAAAGGATTAATAATGACCTACGTTATTGACATATATATTATTAATTATGAGAGTAAATCTATATACCTATCAGATAGATAGTCTCATAATATCTATAGTTATATTGTATTTGTTATAAAGTGATATACTATAAGTAAATAATAGTATATTAATAATAATATATACTTAGTACTAATATTTGAGTACATTAAATCAATAGGCCGCATGATATTAGTTTGCGTAAATTGAGCTATATACTTATCAAAGCTAATTATAGATACCGATAGTGCCAGATGAGGATATACGAGGCTCATGATTATATTATAAAAGGTATAAAGAGAACCTAATAATTCAGATATATACGACGTGGAATATGTAACGTACACAAGAAGTATATACTACAAAAGATAGCTGTACTCATGTATGATGAGAATCATAGTTAGATAGTCATAAAATGATACAGAAAACTGGTAATACTCGAAAGGTAGTACAACTCAGGAAAGTCAGACGATTATAAGCTACTGCTATCAACTACCTAACGAAGTTATCATAACGAATATATATATGTCTAATATAGCCTATTGTAAATACTCAGTTAATGTGCTTATATACCGTATCAGTACTATAAATCGTTATGATCAATTGAGTATTAAAATGATAAATAAACTATTGATAATAAAATATTAATACGGAGTAATGATCTAGTAAACCTAATGAAGCTGAAGGCAAATGCTTATATATTAAGTGTTAATTTCCGTATCATCTCGCTTAGATACGTTACGATAAGCACAATCACTTTGTAGACGGTATCGACTCCACGCCAATCAAAAATACAAAGGATCAAACAGAAGAAGTATCTAGAGAAGACTGACAGAAGGCTGCCGCCATAGGTACCATAGTGGCGCATTGGATAAATGCAGCAGTTCTTCTGCAAATAGTGCCGTGACATTATAATTGCACACGGGAAACAGTAAAGTTTTTCTTTTAGTCCAGGGTCACGGATATCCCCGAATTGACTACTCGTCGGCTCGCCGTGTGCGCAGCGAGGACTCGAAGGCATACGATGCATATCCGGATAGTAAGTAGGAGTACATCACTTTTGAGGAAAAAATTTGACAGCTCTAGTAGATAATGTTAAATAGATATATTCATTAGATTACTCTAACCACACATAGAAGGCACCAAATCATAAACTACACATGTTAATTACTACAAATAAATCACTACAAAGATTATGTATGAAATTATACTCAATAAAAAGGATTTACTCAGAATACAAGGATCATCAAAAGTATATAATGGAAATGTATGGGCGAGGGGTGAGATAAACATATCATGTTGTGTGTGTCTGATCAAGAGTGGTGTAGTATATCTAAATAAGTTTTAAATTTGGGACTTTTAGTTGTATTAGAGGGGAGGGGGAATTTTAGGTATGCTCAATACAAGACGCAACAACGTAATTGGGGGCTGGAGTGAGGATTCATGGCGGTAAGTGGTTAGGAGAGTGATGGAGGATTTAAGGGGGGAGGCGGTCATTCTGTTGAGAAATTCGAACAGAGTTTCTAATATTGTTTTACTGTAAGTTTAACTATTGAGGGATAAGTGAAGAGTGTTCCTATAATTTTAATGTACTCGGATTGACTATGGGACTAGAGTATGTACGTGACTGCGTCGTCAAGAATATAATCTGACGTAGTGCTTGGATAATTTGATTGGTGGGTAGTCTGCTGTGAAATGATTGAAAAGGTAGATTGAACCCTGTGGGACGCGGTTTTGTAATTTAATGGAGTGGGAGCGATTGGTTTTTTTTGGAGAACTTTAGACATAATTAGTAGAGAGTAAAAGTTAGATAAAGAGTGCACCCATTATATACGCTTAGGTGTACATGTGTTAATTTCTTTCTGAAGTGCCGGCGGGAATTTCGAGACTGAGTCTACGTATTATTAATCGCGATGATCAAGAATGAATAGGGTTGGGGACAGTAGTCCAGACGCTATATTGTGAGATTGATGGGAAAGTCGAATTAGCTGTGAAGATAGGATCATATCATTGGCGTAATGGGCATATGGTTCCGATAGCTAATAGTCACATCTTGAAATGATAGTGTTGGCGTGAGGGCGACAGTGTTCCAGATATCGACTCTACGGCTGGTGATAAGATGTGGAGTGAGTTAGCTCTTCTTGACGCACTTCTTATGTTATGGGAACTTACTAGGCTGAAGAGACTGATGACCACAGGGGAGAAGAATTGTGGTTTATAATGTAACTGTTCCTCACTATAATCAGCATGATTTACTGAATGGAATCAGGGAAGAAGCGCACGAAGAAGATATTTGGCTGCTGGTAATAATAAAGGGAGTTGGGGTCATGTATTTTTTTTTAGCATTAGGTTTGTAGTGGTTATGGAAACGAGATAAGTGAACGTACTATGTCTACAGGCTAGTAATTCCCAAGAGATTAGAGGGTGTTGAAAACGGAGAAAGTATGGCAGTATTGATTTACAGTTGCACTAAGGATTTTTCATGATATGATTAGAACTTTGATAGATCAGCTAAGCAGGTCGAGAAAGTAGCCTACTAGGATTCCGCAATATGAGATAGGTGTTTCTTTAGTAGGTTGGTAGTACCGACCTTGGGGTACAGTGGTGAGAGTCTCGGTCCGCCAAATAGTCTGAGGTGAGAATTACTCTACATAAGTGAAATTTTTTGCGGGTGAGTTCTATAATGTACGTGCTAGTTCAGCATCGAATATAGAATTGAATTCAGTTGTAAAAAGGTTGTGGGGAGCTCTATGAGGTTCGAGATTAGGGAGTTTATACAGGAGTCTGTTTTTTTCTGTTTTCCTGTTAATGTACATTGCGGGCGTAGGTTTGGACTTATGGTACAAAGAATGAGTTAGATATAAACATGTGATCCTTGATTAGGGATAATGGAAGTCCTGTATTGTTGTTTAGCGAGCATAGCGGGAGCGGCCATGTGTATATACTTCAGGTAAAGGAGGAGAACGATTTTCTAGGGACAGGGCGCAGAGGCGGGTTGTTTGAAGAGTTATTCATAAAGTACGTTTATTATTAGATTGTACAGTCTGTCAGGTTATCTTTCTCGTAACTTAATACGACGCTTACAGAGTGAATTTAGCCATTGTAAAGATCAATTTACCTGAACTTATTAAGGGCGTGTTTGGTAAAAACGCGTTCATGAGGTTGCGAGTAGACATATCTTACCTATATATAAAAAATAACAAAATATATATTATATATATATATATATATATGATACACATACTTAAAATACCTTAAATATATATAACTACCTCCATAACCTAATACATACACACAACATACAACTAATAAATAATAATAAACACATACAACTTAAATAATAATAATAAATAAATACTAGTATATAATATATAATAATATAAAATTAAAAACATATATACTCAATAATACACTATCATAATAATAAAATAAAAACTAATAAATAATAAAATAAAATAATATATTAAAATAAATAATAAATAATAATAATAAAATAATATAATATAAACTATATATATATACCAATAGACTATATAATTAATATATATATAAAGCTAATATACTAATAATTATAATATATATACTCGATATTAATAAAATTATATACAATAAATATATATTACTATATATTATATATCACTGTATAATATATATATATATATATATTTATATTATATATATTATATATTATATCATATATATATATATATATATATATACCTCATAAATCTATATTATATATATATATTATTATATAATATATATATTATATATACATATATATATATTATATATATATCTATACTATATATAATACCGTATATATATTAATATAATATATAAATTAATATATAATATATATATTTATCTATATATACATCTATACTACAATCACACTCCACTACTACAACAACACACCAATAACCCAAATACTAATATAACCTTATAATATATATACCAACACAAATATAATGAAACAATATAACCCACACAATATATACGCCAACTACCAAAAGCAAAAAAAGCAAACTCTGCAATTTTTATTTATTAATGAAATATGAAAAATAAAATTTTCAGTTACATCTATACTTAATAATTTTTTCTCACATATTTGGAGTTTTCTTAATGTTGTAGAATAATAAAAATAATAAATGTTGAAATAATCTCTATATTTTTTACCCTGAAAAAACTTCAAATTCCATTTTCAAAAAATGGAATTCGGGGAAAACCAGTCAATGATTTCGGGGAGAAACGGTCTTTAAATATTATTAATCTGTGCTTTGTCCACTAATTTTAATTATAATAATTACAGAATTCATAAAGATTCTATAAATAATGTTCCAGGCAACATGGAACGATCAAAGTCACATGATACAAGGCAAAACCAATTTACAAATTACTAAGGTCTTGAATTTTTTATAACAAAAAATTATGAATTTTAAATATTTAATTGTTTTAATCTAAAAAATACAACATTGACAAAAGAATTAATGTTAATACAAATTCTTAAATAATCCCACCCACTTCTATATAATAATATATTTACACTTTTTTAACAATAGGCACTTATATCTACGAGTAGGCTATGTAAGCACATTTCACCGATAAACTTGTGACAACAAAAACTCATAAATACACATTCTAATAATACACATTTAATATTATGAATAAAAAATATATATTAATAATAATATAACGAAACTACATAAAAAAACTTAATACACAATTGCTCCACACAAAACAACTTAAAGATAACATAATACTCTTAAACTATAAAAAAAAAGGCACTTTATATAAAAAAATGAGAAAAACATCAAGATTCTACAATTGGAGAAATAACCTTAATTTAATTTGATATTAAATCTGAATCACTATAAATACATATAATTACCATTTGTTTATATAAACCAACAAAAAATTTATTAATTTTTTTCACGAAACTCCGCTCACTTGCCACAGAATATATAATATGACTCTGAATACAAACTTCAAAGAATTATTCAATCCGATAACTGAGAAATTGCATGCTCACAGAACTACCGCCCTAGCTATTATATTACCAGTATGTAACGACAAATAATAAGAATTGAAATTATACAAAATACATGAAAAAAAAACCCTTTAAAAACACCACCATGTAAAAGATTTTAAACAAAAATCCAATAAAAAACATAGATGAAAGAAAAAGATAGGTATAGAAACATAAACAAATGTCTTATAGTCTACCATACATAAAATTAGAATAAAATATTATTGAAAGTAAAAAAATGGCATTTTATAAATGAATATTGACCGGTTTTCCCACGAAATTGAAAAACTTAATAATTTAAAAATAAGCTTATATTTATATTTTTTTACACTTGGAAAAGTTTAAAATAGACTTCCCCATATGCCACTAGTAGAATTTGATATTTAACTTACAAGTTCACAGGTTTAGAATTTTTTTGCCAATTTTTAAAAAAAAAATATTTTCCAAATGGGGGAAATTTTTTGGACTAGTTGGTGTAAGTTATTTTTACTTAAATTTTTTTAATACTGGTTTAAATATATTCTATTTGCTACTTAAAAAACTTTCTTAATTGAAAAATGTTTTATTTAAAATATTAAAATATTATAAGTGACAGTTCTCCCTCTTGTGTCGGTTTTCCATCATTTTACGGTATATACGCTATATATTATTTATATATATAATATATTATAATATAATATATATATATATCTATATATATATATATATTATCATCTATATATATATACTTTATATATAATATAGGCAGCATTTTTGCTTATCCGTCATATGGTATCTTAAAAACTATTACTGTAGCAGTAAACGGAATACATTTGCTTGGAATGCTTGGTCCAATGCTGGTCTGGAAATGTTAAAAATTATATCTCAAAAACTACAATAGGCTACAGCGAAAAGGAATACATTTTTTGGAA
>JABUQX010015041.1:0-26543 GCA_015478945.1 Trachelipus rathkii
TAATTAAATAATAAATAATTATAAATATAATATATATAATAATTATTAATAATATAATAATAATAAAATAAATAAATAATATAATAATAATAATAATATAATATAAAATAATAAATAATAATTTAATATATATATATATATATATATATATATTATTAATATATATATATATATTATATATATATATATAATTATAATATATATATATAATATCTATATCTATAATATTATTAATGAATATATGACGGTCGAATTATATATCATATATATAATATATATATAAATAATATAATATATATATATAGTAATATAACAGTTATGTAAATAGAATAATTAAATAAGATAGGAAAAAACGTCTCACGTCACTAACCCTTTTCTTAAAAGAATTTTAAATAATAATGAATATATGATTATTCAGGAGACCTTATAGCGTCACAAAGAATTTTATACATCATATAAACTGACCACCAGAATAAGATTGAATTGAGGGAGTCTAGAAAGGATAATGAGTTGATGACCCAACATTCCCAAAAAATCTTTATAATTATTTAATATATATATATCGTCATTTAATCATGAGAAAAATTAATATGATATATATATATAATTATATATGTGTGTGGTGTGTGTTAGTGTGTGTGTGTGCCTGCCTGTGTGTATGTGCGACGCGTCTATGTGAGTCACATATATATAAGTGGTGTATTGTGCTATACGGCGTGTGTGAATTTAGGAGCGTCAAGCATTTATAACAAGCATTAAAATGGTAAACCATAAGTTAAAAAAAAAAAGATTTTGATAAAATTGAGTCTACCAATTTTTTTGTTTATAAAAATTAATTTACTTTTATTTTCACCGATTGTCATAAAAAATTATAAATAAATAATAAATTAAATAGTAAATTTATTGTTAGAATAATTTTGGTGTAAGTTAATAGTCTTAAATTTATTCTCTTTATATCAATTATTTATTATTATCCCTACGTACGTATTATACGTAGTACCTAATATATAGTTTTTAAATAAAGATATAAAGTATATGTATTTTTAAATTCTTGCATCGTTTTATTTTTAACAAATTGCAAAAAAACAACTAAAATATAATACATCTCTTCCTAGTTCTGCTGCTCTCTTGTTCAAAAATTTTCATCTCTCTTAATATATTTTATCTTGAGACAACTTTGTGGCTGAAATGTAAGGGGGGGCCATCCTACCCCCTGTGCCCCTCACATACTATCTTTTCTTCTACTCTTTTCTTTTCTTACTCTTTTGCTCTATAACTGTCGCTCATCTCGTCAGTACCCCAATCATAACATTCGTTGTTACTCGCCAATCTCTCCCGAGATATCGTAACACGTCTTGATATAATCTTCATTACTCTCAGAAAGTGAGCTTATGCTCTTACTCCCTATATCATGTTATCTGAGAGATCTATCTGGACAAGATTCATAACTGTATAAGACTTCAAGAGCTCAACAACAATTTTAATACATGGCACTAAGGATTATGTCTCTTAGAATTTTTTATATGTAATCAACAGGAAAGAACTATAATTAAGTTAATTAGAGCTCGTATCTTCATCTTTAAATTTTAGATAATTAATCCGAGTTAATGACTTTTCCATCTCTTTTTGAAGCGATGATGATCGCGTTAAAACAATTTATTATAACTCTATCAGTGAAAGTTCGTCCACGCAGAATTTGCGTAGCAATATTATCCCATTGTCAGCGAACATGAATGGTCTGCCAGTATACTCCAACCAAAACTAGGCGTATTTTTTGAACATTTTTCAGCCAAATAAATACTTACTCATAGCTAAAATCTTTTCCACTGAATCCAGTAACCGAGCAGGCCACATGAACTGCAGCATGGCTGCTTCTCAATTCATTATCCTCTCAACGTCATAGTTCTCCTACCATTTTCATCATTCGTCTGAGCAAACTCCATCTTCTCTCTCTAGACGGCAAATATAATCGTCATATTTTGAAGCTTATCATACCTCTATTTGGAAAGTAATTTTTAAGGGCTCTGACGACATACCGATAAAGAATATCCTTAACCCAGCAGCTACAAACATTGTTATTCGGGCTTTAAAAGAAGTAGAAATTTTAAAGAATTTTTATCAAAATATATTACTGTGAAATTCAATGTGTGTAACCATTCGAAAAAAACGTATCTATATCCAAAAGACTCCAGCCCCAGGGACATCAAAAAAAGTCTTGTCTGGTAGTGATGCGTGTCAGAGTTTCACTATTTCTAACCTGGGAGTACCATTTCTGTTTTTCCATTTCTCTCATCATCAAATTCTCTAATGTATATCCAGAGCGCGTAATTCATATTATATCAAGCGCACACTACCTTTTGGCAATTTTGCCCCAGTCTATAGAGTAATACAAGATATTTTAATAAACCATAATCATTATATAGTACTTTGAGCTAAAAATAATATCTCCATTATAACTGAAAAAAAGCATTGAGTACATTATCACTAATTGTAGAAGCATAATATTGGTTTAATACACTAGCTACAAATGTAATGCACATATTTCCTACATTTGCACAAGCTAATCAAAGACTTCTCACACTTCCCCTTAACAATATGTAGCTATGTAGAACAGGTCGTTTAGGTACCTTACGACGTTGTGGAAAACGTGGCTAAAGGTCAACACGTTTTCCAGCGAAAGGTTAAAATGGCCTTATGTTTACTAATCATTCAAGGGGGAAAAGTTAACTCCAAAAACATCACAATGAGCGAGGAAGAATTAATAACATAGATTTAGAGAGAGAGAGAGAAAAAAACTAGATAATATTAAATTCTTATCTCAGCCATACAAGGGAAACACTATTAATAATTATTAAAGTATGTTTCAATGGTAACACAAAAAAATGTTTCTTTTATTTTTATTGAATTCTTATATATTTTTTGCGCTGAACAGCAGAAGATGACCTTCATATTTTTCTATCATCGATATTTGAGAGTTATTGCTTATTGCAATATTTAAGTTTCGTTCATTTTTAAGGATTGTTAGTGAGCTTACACTGTGATTATTCTTATTTTTAAGTTTTTAAATTTGAAGGTTTAAAATACAAATCCGTAATACAATTGAATTGTTGCAAGCAATTTTTAATTCCATTCTATATAGCGACCCTCAAAATATAAGTCAAATGTTTTTAATATGTCAAGCGCCACTACTAACTTTGCAATTAAAAGTGCTTTGTGGAACGTGCTTTCCTTTGAGTCGATTTGGATTGTTCCAATGATCAAAACGCACATCTATAATCACCCTCCGTGGTACTAATCCCAACGTTCCCGTTTAATCCGCCTTTCCTTTGTCTGAATATCCTGGAGAAATCTTTCACCATATTTTTTTTCACTTACATCTCTAAATTCTTTTCGAACAAAACGTCCCAAATACGATGTAAAATAACGCACCTTTTTCTGACATATCGGACACCCCATTTCTTTTATAACACTCAATGAAGCATTTTTTATCAAGATGTTTTCGTAATTTGGCATCTTTACAATTTCCTAAAAATCCTCGAGCCACTTTACGGAATGCACACCAGGCATCATTTGCAAATTCTATTGTATTTTTCCTTTAATTTTCAAGAATTTACAGCAAGAGTTTAAGCATATGTTTCAATGAGCTTAAATCATATTCCAAGAAAAGTACAAAAGGAAAAACCTGCACAGATATATATATATATATATATAGGTACCATATATATATATATATATAATAATAGTATAGTATAAATAATATATATATCATCTTATATATTATATATAAATATATATATTATATAATATAGAATTAGAGTTGCTGCATAAATTTGTAGAAACATACGTTTCTTCTTTATATGTCATTGGACTTCATAAAAAACAATTTAAACTACAGAAGGGGGTGAAGGTTATAGGGTATTTTCATTCTGAGGAATTTGGGGCTCTGGAATTCAGGGAATATCTGGGTATTGGAAGAGATGCCTTCCTTTACTTTCTTCCATATTTTGTAATATCCACATGCAGAAGTAGCAGTCATCATAGTTTCGTTAGCTCTCGCCATATTCTTGAATATTCCTTAATAGGGCTCTGCCCGTGAGTGGTGGGTGACAACCTGTTATAAAAAAATAAAAAAAAAAAAAAAAAAAAAAAATATTCTGGAACATATGACAGAAACGGAGCCGTTGTGAGGCTACTTTAATTATTTCTATGACGTTTTACCATCTTCCACATATATGAGTGGCCCAGTGCTTCATCTTAGTCACCAATTAGGCATACCAAAGTAGAAACTGCACGCTAATCCAATACTTGGTTCCCTTCACATTTGGCGGAAATGTGCTTAGAACCAACATAATATCCCACACACATAACAAAACCATTCTCGTACATCTGTCACGTTTTAACTGTCTACTGCTTACTTCTTATAAAATGTTTATTATATTTATTACTAATATTCTGAGAAATATTATAAAAATATTTAAGTTTGGTAACCCTCTCAATCTAAAGTAAAAATGCCTAGAATGTAAATTTAATCACACGGTATATATATATAATAATCATATTATAATATCTATATATATTATTAATATATATAATATATATATTACTAATACTATATACCTATATTCTATACCTATACAATAATAATAATACTCTATATTATATATATACTATCTATATATATAATAGATCTTTACACTACATCTACTATATAATATACCACAATATAATATATATAATCTATCTATATAACACACTATTATATATATATATATATACTCAGATCGTCTCTCTCTCTCTCTCTCATACTCGGATATATAATATATATATTAACTAATATTATATATATATATATAATAAATCGTTCTGTTAAGCATGATACATCCCTCATAAACTACTTAATGGCAACTACCCGACTTTTACAACAGGCGCCATGTCCGCGTAATCTCACTACAAAATGAAATAGTATTCCCAATAGATTACTTCAACGCCGTCCGTATCACTACAAAATGGTCGATGGCTAGAGAAACTACTAAAAAAATATTTGGATTCCATCCAAAAATATAGTGCTTTAAATTACTATTATTTATGCTTTCTAATAATAATAAAATAAATACTTTTTTTTTTTTGTAAACATTGCGTGAGTGCTCTTTTAAAAGTCATTGAATTTCAAAAGCTGCAAATAAAAGCTTGCATAAAAAATCCCCTTCTTAAAAGTCGAAGTCATCAACAGTTCTTTCCCCTCAGATAAAAACTATTTCCTCGTTCCCCTCATATGCGGACTATTTTATATTAATATAATTAAAATTTATTTCCATTGAAAGCTTTTGATATTTTTTTTTTATGAAATTGTGAATTAGGTTAAAAGGGGAAAAGTATTTTTTGCATTTAGAAATGTAATTTTCATTGCAATATTTTTGAGTTCCTTTACCCATCCAATGGGATATATTCATTTCATTCTTTTTAATGTGCCAAGCATATGAATTTGTAAAGTAAAAGGGTTTTTGTATCTCTTTAAATTGCTAAAATGAAATTTTAAGGAATTTAATTTATTATTATTAATATTTATTATTATTAATATTTATTATTAATTTCATTCTTTAAATTGGTATTTGAATCTAAGTAATAAAATTGGTAAAATAGAATTTCATGGTAATCCAATTTATTGTTATTAATATTTACTATTAAAACTTGTTATTATTTTCCTATCTATTTAAATTGGCAAAGTGGAATTTTCAAGAAATCCAATTTATTTTTATTGATGTTTAATATTTCAACTTTTTATTGTTTAAAAAGATTTTTGTATCTTCTTAAATTGTGTAAAAATATAATTTCTGATGAAATTTTTAGACAGTCTAATTTATAATTATTAATTGTCATTATTATTTTTTAGTTTAAGGGTTTTGTATCTAGCTAAATAAATTGGTAAAATGTAATTTTATAGAAATCCAATTTATTATTTTTAGCATTATTATTAAAACTTTTAATTGTTTGTGTATATTTTTAGATTAGCAAAATGAAATTTTCAGGTAATCTGATTTATTAATAATAATATTTATTATTATTTTTTTTGCTGTTGTTGTTTAAATGGGCTTTTGTATCTATTTAAATTGACAAAACGGAATTTCTTATTAAATTTATTTTTATTAATATTTATTATTACAAATATTTTGATTTACATATTTATTTAAATTGGTAAAATAAAATTTCTTATGAAATTTTAAAGTAATAAAAGAATTGTTAATAGTTATTAATAAAACTTTAAATTCTTATGTATTATTTAAGTTGGTAAACTGCTATTTTTATGGCTCTAAGGTAATCCAAAATATTGTTATTAATAGCTATTATTACATCTTTTATTTATTTTATAAAGTAACAGTTATAATAAATATTAAAAACATATTAAATTAAATTAATATCAGAGGCAATAAAAACATTTAATTGTTTTTAAAGAAATAAAAAAAATCATTTTACGTCAATCTGAAAGAAATTGCATACAAGATTTTACTATAGAAAAGGCTCAAATGGTATTGACAATAAAGCAATATTTATTGAATCAAAATGAAGAGCAATATGTGAAATGGATTTACATAACAATACGAAGAGACATTGATCATAAAATGGTAGATAAAGGAAACACTTTTGTTATTACAGCTATACAGCTAAGAAGGCTGGCTGGCTATACTATATATATATATATAGCAGTTATTATTAGTTATATATTATACATATTAGTATATATATATATTATATAAAGATAGTTATATATATATATATATATATATATATATATATTATATATATATATATATATATATATATATATATATATATATAATTTATTGGGTATTTGAAAATTATCAGCCACTTTTCCAATTATATTATTATAATTTGAATTTAATCAAAATGTTTATTTAAAATTAAAATAGATTGTAAGCGCTAAAAATGAACATCATGCGTCTGGCATGTTTCCGAACAAGATACGACATAACGATGTCTTATATTTGTACCGTTTTCAAGTTTCAGTTTCAGACTTTCAGTTGCATCGTAACACACTTGAGGGTAGTTAATGTGCCATGTTATTATTAATATTCGCCGTTTAGGTTCCCGTTTTTAAAAAGAATAATTTTTTAGTGTAGTGAAGAAGCATGGATAAATATTTAATTGGACGCAAGCGGGAATCTGGCTATTGTGATGTCTCAACCTCAGCAATAGCAAAGAAATGCTTAGTTTCAAAATTAAGATCTAGGAAATATGCTGACGAATATATAAATTTTGGATTTTTAAATACCGAAATGAATGGCTAAGAAAGGCCTGTGTGTGTTATTTGTTCAAAAATTTTGGCGGCTGATAGACTGAATCCAAACAAAACCTTAAACGGCATTTGGAAGCAATTTATAGGGAGTATGTTAACAAACCTCGGGAATTTTTTATTGCTAAACAAAAAACTTTTGAAAAAGCACAAATCTAATAATATTAAAAATTCTTTGTCTGTAAATAAAAAAGCTTTACTAGTTTCTTACAAAGTTGCATATAAAATAGCAAGGTGCAAAAAACCTCACATCATTGGTGAACAACTTTTTCTTTCAGTTGGAATTGAAATTGTGGAAACTATGTTTGGAGATAATTTTGCCAAAAAACTACGTTGCATACCGCTATCAAATGAAATTGCTGGTCGTCGAATTAACGATATGTTTGAAGATATGGAGCAACAACTTTTGTCGAAGCTTTGCGGCAAACTTTTCTTAATTCAGCTTGACGAGGCAACAGATAGCAACAAGGATTGTCATCTAATTACTTATGTTCGATTTTGTGATGGATTAAGTTGAAGAGCTATTGTTTTGTAAACCAATAGGAAGAAGAGCCAAAGCAATTAAATTGTTCAAAATGTTGGACGATTATATATGCAAAGCAAACATACAGTGCAAAAGTTATATCGGAATTTGCACAGATAGTGCTCGATCAATGTCTGGACGCTTCAACAGTGTGCAAGCGCCTGTGAGGGAAAAATCTCCACAATGTATTTGGACACATTGCTTGATTCACAGGAAAGCTCTTGCTTCAAAAGAAATGAGTCTTGACTTAAATATTGTATTAACAACAGTTGTTGCCGTGGTAAAAAAAATGAGACCCTTAAAATCAAGACTATTTTCTGCACTTTGAAAAGACATGGGAGCGGAACATTCAGCTTTGCTATTTTATTGTGACACAAGATGGTTATTACTGGGCAGTTGTCTAAGATGTGTTTACGAATTAAGAGATGAACTTGTAATCTTCTTGGAAGAGAAAAATCGCTAGGAATCGAAGAAGTTTCGAGACACCTTATTTTTGGTGGAATTAAGCTACTTGGTAGACATATTCGATAAGCTAAATATATTAAATCTTAAACTCCAAGGGGAAAATACACATATCTTACAGATGAGTGACACAGTAAATGATTTTTGTAGAAAATTAGAGTTATGGAACACCAAAATAAAGGAAAGAAAATTAGAAATGTTTACAAATGTGGATGAGTTTGCTAAAATATACAAGGCAGAAGAGCAACATATCAATAAATTATTAACAACTATTAAAAATCATTTAACAATGCTGAGGAAGAATTTTAGAAACTATTTTATAAATGACGACAACATATTAGCAAAATACCAGTGAGTTAGAAACCCCTTTGAAAACGTTCCTGAAGGTCTTTCTATGGAAGAAGAACAATTTATAGACTTCACGCCCAGCGGAAAATCAAAACAGAATTTGCTTCTAAATCACTATTTGAATTTTGGGCCGGTTTTCACGATAAATTCTCTGCACGGAAGTCGGGAGCTTTTCGCATATTTTTTGGCATTTCCAACATCTTATCTTTGCGAAATAGGGTTTTCTGCAATGGCTGTCTTAAAAACAAAATATAGATCTCAGCTAAATATAGAAAGAGAACTAAGGGTATCGATTTATAATATATCTCCATCATATGAAAAGCTTTGCTCTGCATGACAGGCTCAAGGTGTCATTAATTTTTGAATTTACATTTAACATGTAAGCTGTAAGGTAAATGTTTAATTTTTAGCGTAATAATTTTATTATTTACATTATTTTCTTTCAGAATGTATTTTGTTTTTTTCTTTGCCTTAATTTTCATTAATCATGTAATAATTATCGTAATAATCATTGTAATAACGGATTTTTAAAATTATAAGGATTTATTTACATTTTTTATTTTGCTATCAGAATGTAGTTTTTGTGTTTTCATTTATTTCAATAAAGTTTTTTATATCAATTTTCACTTTTCTTCGCGCCCCCCTGGGGGTCGCGCCCCACAGGTTGAGAACTACTGTTATAAGTAAACTTCTATTTGAGTAACCTAGGTGAAGAACCTTACACCTTTTACTATTAATTCATTTGGCCACTATCTGCCCACCCAGAAGTTTATCAAGATCATTTTGAATCTTTATACATCCTTCACTATTCCTAACTGTGGTGGCCACTTTGGTATCATCTGCAAACTTAGAAACCTTGCATTTAAGTCCCTGGTCTAAATCATTTATATATATGAGGAACAATAGTGGCCCCAGCACTGAACGCTGTGGAACACCACTCTTCACTATTTCCCATGATGACTTATTGCCATTTAGTTGTACACACTGTTTATATATATATATTCTTTAATTTACTCAAGTAACAAGCGACATATTCATCATTGCAACTTTTCATCAGCCTTATGTGGGGAACTTTATCAAATGCTAAAGTCTAAATATACATCAACTGGATCTCCTCTGTCAGTAATGCAGTCAGTAATGTATTCCATAAATTCTAAAAGGTTTGTCTGACATGACCTACCCTAAAATAATTAACATAAGGAATTCATTAATGGGCAAATAGTACAAGAAAAATAAATACAAAAATAAATAAAAATGCAGATTAGCAAATCCCATGCAAATATTTTAACTACATCAAAAGTAAATGAGAAACCAATAGAGGATTTATAAAACAAACATTAAAATGGCTCCTCTCAAAAAAAATTACAATCATTATACACTCTGCAGGCATATAAATATACAGAAATGGCACTAGTCATTAATCTTTAAATGATAGGGTTTCTTACAAGTATTCTAAGATTTGGATGTTTAAAATGATTACAAGTATGAGTTACAACACCTACTAAATTTTGAAAAGGGAAAACTGTAGAAAACTAAATTTTAGTGTAGGTAAATTCTCCTTCCATTCATGAGTCTTACAATTGGCTAACAGAATATTATGACACCAATTTCTAATGACTTTTATAATAACATGACAAAAATTAAAAATTTAGAAAGCGTATTAAGTTATAAATACTGGGATGCGAAACATGGTTTTCACAGTCTAAGAATATTGGTGATATAAAAACAAATATTGAATTTCATTAAAAAACGTCAATTTAAAGCACCTAATAAAACGATTAACAAATTCGCTTTTCTGTTTTAAAATTGCCATTTTAATGAAACACGAATCCTTTGTTTCAAATGCCTGAAGAATACCGCTTAAAAAACTCCAATTTTAGAATTACAAATAATTTCAAAGTTGAATGTTAGCAAAATCGTACTTTGAAGATATCTAAATTGTCAATGTGAAAGTTTAGAATTAACTTGAATTACTGGTTTAAATTTTTTATTGAAAATTTTCACTGTTTATATATTTGTAACTAGGAAATGCATAAATATTGAAATTATTAAACAAATTATAAGACTTAATAGGTACATCGAAATAGTCTTTAGAGTTCGCTTTTGAAATTGCCATTTCAATGAAACACTTACTTTTTTCAAAACGATCAAGTTAAAAACTTTTTAAGAAATACCAAAATAATTTTCAAATGTTGAATTTAGGAAAAATCTACTTTTAAGAGTTCTAAATTATTAAATGTGAAAATTAAGAAAAAGCGTAATTTTAAAAGTTAAAATTTTTTATTAAAACAGGTTTCAATATTGAATTATATTTGGTATATGAACACAAATATTGAAATTTCATTAAAAACTCAATTTAGACACCTAAAACTATCAATAAATTCGATTTTATGCTTCAACATTGAAATGCATTCAATGAAAAAGTGATGAAAAATCCGATTGAAACTCTTCTCAACTCTTATTTTTAAGATCATCTGGATTATAATTTCAAAGTTAAATTTAGGAAAATCGCACTTTTAAGAGTTCTAAATTTGGGGAGGTGAAAAGTTTTAAGAAAAATAATATCTTTAGAAGTTAAAATTTTTATAAAAACAGGTTCTCACAACTAAATAAAATTTGTACAATATATAAACTAATTATTTATAAATTCATTAAAAAACGTCAAATTAATACACCTAAAGAAATAATTAACAAATTCGCTTTTCTGCTTTTTGATATTGCCCCCAATTTCAATGAAACATCTTCTCCTTTCAAATGCTTTAATTTTTTGTACACTCAATTTTTATAAATTACAAAAAAAATATGGTCAAAATGTATTCATATAAAATTTAGTAAAAATCGTATTTTAAGGTCTAAATTACACAACACAAACCACCCCCCACACAACACCACACACTTCATCATGCATGAAAAGTATTTATAAGACAAAAAGCAGACACCCCATAAAATGCATTCAGCCTCAGACAAAGATTAAACATTTTTTTATTAAAATAGTTTCTTATAACAAATGAAATATTTCGTATATAAAAAATATTTGAAATTTTAATTAAAACCACAATTTATCAGACACCTAAAATTATTAATAATTCGCTTTTCTGCCTTTTTGAAATTGCATTTCATGAAACAAATCATCTTTTCAAATGGTGAAAATCCCGTTTAAACTCAATTTTAAGAATTACCCATCTTTTAAATTTTAAAATTAGAAAATAGGTCCACATGACCTGAAGTTATACAATTGTAGCACAGTTAAATTTTAAGAACTTTAAAATTATAATAAGAAAGAATTTCACATTTAAAGCACGTTAAAGGGTAGTATAAAAACAAAAATTGAAATTTATTAAAAAACTGTCAAGATAATTATGGAGTTCCTGTCACAGATAATTGACATGTATTAAAACTATGCAATTTAATGAACACAATATTTTAACAATTGCTAAAAATCCCGTTAAAACTCAATTTTAAGAATACCCAAATAATTTCAAATATGTTGAATCTTAGGAAAAATCGTACTATTTGTTAAGAGTTCTAAATTTGTAATGTCGAAAATTTAAGAAAAAGCGATATTTTCTCTGAAGATTAAAATTTTTTATATTAAAACACGTTTTCAAAACTAATGAAATAATATTTGTATATAAAAACAAATAATTGAAATTTCAATTAAAAACGTCAATTATTTAAGACACCTAAACAATTAACAAATTCGCTTCTAGTTGTTTTGAAACTTGCATTTCAATGATACACATTATATTTTCAAATATTCTGGCAATTTTTTAAAAACTTATGTTTAAATTTACCAATATAATTTTAAATGTAAACGGATTAAAATGCAAAAACATGGTTAACAAATCGTAAAAATACGAATTAAGTTTAGTAAAATCGCTACTTTTTAAAGTTCTAAATTCTGAATGTGAAATTTAAGGAAAAAGGCCGTAATGTTGGCAAGTTAGATTTTTTTTTTAAAAACGGTTATTCAACATACAACATGAAATATTTGCCACAGGGTATATAAAACAAATATGAAATCTCATAAAAAACGTCAATCTTAAATACACCTGACAACTAATTAACAAATTGCTTTTCGTCTTTGAGCAATTGCATTGCCTAGAAGATACCAAATACTCGTCAGTTACACTTCGCATACCATTGCTAAATATCATAGAAGAGTACGAATACTTTAGTTACAACACCTTTCAATATGTCCAAACATTATAACAAGTCCATACTAGATTGGGATAGCAAGTACGGTAAAATTAAAAAGATAAAATAACGAATACAATTGATTATGAACAATAAATCTGAGATATACCCTTCGGAACGAGCGAAAGTACCACATCTTCTGCATACGACGATGTGCTAATATCCAGTGCATGAATGACGTACTCTTCAACAAAACCCCTCTCAGCACTGACAAGAAACGATAGGACGATGATATTCCACATTCGCAAATGATTCTATCCAAATCCTACCAATGCTTCGCAACAGAAATGAATCCTTATCACCCGACTCGAATGGCTTTGTCAGTTGCAATCCTGCCAAAATTCTCAGTAACCGCTGAATATTTGACGCAACGAATTTTGCCAACTTACTGTCACCAGAATTACATGGTCGCAAGAACAGTGGTGGCAAACTGAATATCAAATCTTTGCTTCATGCAAATGATGAAATGGGGTTATATGCAGGCTCTTTGGCCCCTTTGACATATCGCAAATATATCACTAAGTAGCATCGTTAGCATATCCTACTTCCACCAAATTTCTTCAGAAATATTTCGCTGTAAATGCCTCCTTGGAAAGCCTCCGTCATAGGCCCATATATTCAGCACCTCTAACACGTTCGACTTGGCGCACCTGTCCTATGTTTTCGTGATCCAAGTGGTATGCTGCACCGCCAATACAAAGCATACCTGGTTGTATGATTTTCTATCGATGATACAGTTTCCCAATCCGCCATCGAGTGAACCGCTTCACCGGCTAAGTTAGTTTAACAAGGAAGTGTAATCTATATGTCCCTTTAGTCCTGAGGACTCTTTTGCCAGCTTCCAAGTGTTGTTCAGTATAATTATTGTTAAACTGGCTCGCCGGAAATTAACGGTTATATGAATTATGCATATATCTGGCACCCTAGTACGATAACAGAAAGAGTTACATTTATGAACTTTATAAGGATCGGAATGCAAATTTTTTCATTCTTCCTTCAGTACAGGATCTGTACTTTAACAAATTTACTTCATATTCAATGCGGTCAAAAAGGCTACATCAGTCATCCCGCTATTTGATCCAAAGCCTATAAGTTGACTCACTAATCCCTTTATGTGACAATAAATCCACTAGTATGCAAGATTTAAACTTACTATAGCCTAGACAGTTCTCAATTAGGCGCCACCCATATACTTCATCGAATTGTCTTAAGAGTCTTTCTTTTATTTTATCTAACCAAGATTATATTTTGATGCAGTATCAAGATCCCAATATACGCCAATGATAATGAGATCTTCAACATTTCCGCACATATAAACGCATGGATCAGCATCTGTGGGTTTGAAAATCAAAGATTTAAGACACTCTTGATGAAGTTTATACTGTACCACATCCGACCAGATTTTTCAGTCACCAGAAACCAGAAATTGTTGAATGCATAAAGACATCGACTTCCACTAGGTAACAAGTTGCTTTATAGCCTATTGAAGCTCTTCCTTTTATGAGGTGATCTTCATCATTTGCTTAATCTCCTTAATATTCTTCTAATAGATTACGCGCTACTTCCAATATACTAGGTCTCTCTTAGATTCACATTAATACTGCCAGTCTCCACATCATTTGAGTATAGTCATACCGCTTCAGAGAAGCGCCAACAATAGTTGCTAGAGAACCTAGACGACACACACACTACACCAACAACAACAAACCACCAATCACACAACCCACCACAAACAACAATACCATCAAAAAATCATAATTACTAGAATAGAAAGGGTTTAGAAGACCACACAAAAAAAACAACAAAAAAACAACAAAAAAACAGACCAACAAACCAAAGACAAAAAACCAAACACCACAACCAATGCACCAACCCTAAGCCACCCAAACCAGACCACCACAGCCCTAAAACACTCACCCACCGACAAACGAACAAAAACAACACAACAAAAACCCCAAAAAAAAAACACCCTACCAAACAACAAAACAAACAAAAGAAACAACCTCACCTAATTTCCAAAGGACAATCAAACACAGACAAGAACTAAAAAAAAACACACACAAATAAACACACCAACGAAAACCACCAACACAAAAACACCACCCAAACACTAAAAGACCAACTACACACTAAATAAAAGAAACACACAAACCCGAACAATGAACCGAAGATAGAGAAATTGAAAGTTCGATGGACCAAACTTATACGGGAGAAACGAGAAAAATGCTCCATAATAATCGAATACCTGTATTTGTGAAAAACCTCTGGGCCTACAGGCCTCGCTATCTCTATTTATCGAGAGCCCTCGTTCGCTTTAAATTTATTACCCGTCAGCCCAACATTTTGACCTAATATTCTGCAATTTACTGGTCTATTTTTTTTTATCTATGTCATGTGCTATTCGCAGAACGATGTATATTTCTTTTTCAATCGCAGCTTATCCATGACAAGCAGCACAGACTATTTAATGCCATCTGTGAGAAGAATGACTGATACCTCAATCTACTGCCCATGGTAGTTGTCTTAGTTACTTTAATCATGTGGCCAATAGACTTTTTATCTGATTCTCCACTTTTCTTCCTGATTCTTCCTCTATCTTCTTGTCACTCACTCTGTGCTTTTCACAGGTTGATAAATTTTCTTTGCACGTCCACGTTGACCAGTCGCATTATCTTCGCGGTCTCCCTCGGTCCCGAAGCCGGGGCAGAAATGATAGCAATCATTCTTCTGAATCGATGTCTATAGCATCTTCCAGGATCCTTCTTCGAGGAATCCATTTTAAGAGTCGATGTAGAGGGACTATTTTTTCTCTTTCATCAACCCCCAAAGAGCCGAGAAATTATTTCTGTGACAATTTTCTCGTGGAAATTTACCGCTCCGAGCCTATAAAAAGTCACTTTTTTACTTCTTGCAGACCATATTCTAGATGCCTTACTCTCTTCACTGAGATATCAAGCAAAATTCCTGGCACGGATCTTCTGTCTGCCAATTTATCTTCATTCCCCGCCGTGTTAATCTCTAAAATAAACTTTACGTACCAAAAATGCACGTAAGTGCGAAACTGGCATCGCTTTCCAGTCCATATTATTTAACAGAAAGGGTTACACTTCCATTTAGAAGCACTGGAGGGCATCAGATTACGTTAAATAATTTGCAGACCAAAAATCTTCTGCAACTACCCAGAATTAGTGGTAGGTTCGTTCATCTGAGAGACATCTTGCCCATTTCAACGTCTAACGTTCTGTTTGGCCCAGCTCTAAAACATTTTGTTGAGCCGATGCATGCCAGTTCCAGATTCTTCTTCAATGCCAAATCTCACTTGGTGCATTTGAACATACTTGAAGAAAGCAAATTCTGAAGCACAACTATTACACACAACATTCCAGCATTTGAAAATATTTTATTCTCTTATTCACACCGACCTGATTGCCTGTTATACGACATAATTTAATATTCATTTAATTTTTCAAAGCTGCACTTTATTCATTCAACAATTTACTACACAGATATATCTACTATTGTAATCACTCTATGAAAGAGCGATAAAATATTATGATTCCGCAGTGACTGGAATTCTAAAACGTCCACAAATCGCGAGATGCTACAATTTCCAAAAGTTTTATGCCCTACTTTCGCGAATGAGACTTCTTAAAAACCCAAATTGAGTCCACTTTTATTTTTTACGCCATGGTTTTCATCAGTTAGCAAATATCAGAAGCTTTTAAAGATTTAATCCGATGCCACCAAATGTTTTATTTCGCTAACTTTTTAAATCTTTATATTAAAATGACCAAATCTGCGATGCCAAATTTCTATATCAGAAGATTTAATTTCAGACGCTACTGAAGCTATTTCTCTTGCCAAGAAATATAGGTTGTTTCTTTCTATTAGCTATCAATAAAAGTTCCGTCGTCATTACCATATATGTATTTGCCATTATCTAATGCTGAAAATACAACTTTGATCCTTATCGGTCAATTATTTGAGACAGATCACGTAAGAATTAGATATGTAAATTTTGCCGCCACGCCTAAAGAGCATTCATCTTAATTAAACGCTTATTAATTTCTACTACTAGTGACTTTTTAATATTAAACTCCTACCATCTCATAAAAGTTCCAAGAGTCTGCCAACCTAAGTTTTTCAATCATTTGTAGTACTTAATTCGTCCTAAAAATACTTATCTATGAACACATATGCGACAGCTTACAGTCCGCTATCCTAAACACCATTTCAACGTGAGACATTATCATCGGTCCTCTCCAGATTAAAACCACGTGATTGCATTTTCTATCGCTATCGTTCTTGGACACTTAGTCTACCTTTGATAGCTTATGACCCAAATAGTTATCATTTGCCTAAACATCTGACATCGCTGATTTCCCATAGTGCCTTTGCCGACACTATTTTTCTATAAAAATTTTTCTTCATGTGTTCCATAAGCATTCTATCTTAATATTAGCTAGAATCTGTTGATGTCGTAATCTTACTCTCTTCCATAATTTTCCGACTCGTCAAGATTTCGACGTCACGGCCAATTACGCTCATTCGAAACTTATCCAATTTGCCCGCATACTGCAAGTTACTGATTATTCATCAGGCAAACTATAATAATAATCACATATACTCGAACATATCGAATCGATAATAATCATTGTCAACTCACGCAATCTTACTCACCGGCCGTCGAAGAAACTGTCTATAGTAACCTGTTTACATCTCACGCCGCTTTTAACTTACTCAGAGTTAGTTGTGTAAGAACATTGCCTTCACCGCAGGCAAACAAGGCATTCTCGTTATTGCGCTCCAAATACCTTTTAATTGTTCCACCCAGCAACACTTGACCTTGAAGACATCACAATCTTTAACTCTTGCTTTAACTCCGCATGGCGCTGAATTATAACGTATTCAATTCTACCTTAGCCTTCAACGATCGACACAATCCATCTGTGTAGCTTCCTGCATAAATTTTCTGGTCTTCTCTTTCATCACATAACGTAATTCCCGACTAATCGCTTACTAATTACATAGCCTTGCACCTGCGTTGAATATACACCAAGCTATCATAATATATCCTTATAGGAGCCTTCGAACGTATTCTGCTAGAACTCCAATGATACAGTTCATCATTTCTGCAATCCCCATCGCATGTCCTGATCTTTGATACTCAACGAAGTAACTTAACATTGATCAACTCCTGATTAAGTAACAAAGAAGTGAAAGCCAGCCAACGTAGCTAATTAGTAACTAACTAACTACGACTCTGGCCTACCACTGCTAGACGAGTCAAAATATCATAGTTCACTTTGCAACCCAATTGCTAAATATCATTAAAGAGCTGCCTTACGAATACTTTAGCCTACAACACCTTTCAATACCTGCCATACAACATTATAACCACAAGTCATTACTTAGATTGAATACAATAGTATATTAATAAGATAAAATAGAATACAATATATGCAACATTACAACTGTAGACTTATAACCTTCTTTGGCTTGTGGACAATCCAGCGGCTATCCAACTCTCTGCATAACGTACGATGTGTAAGTTCCGAGTCATGATGACTACTCTCAACAACATTTTCAATGAACACGATCAATTCTTTTCAAGATGCCATAAAAATACACGTTAAAAACTTATTTAAGACATTACCAAATTTTCAAATGTTGCAAAATGTATTTTGTAAATAGACTCTTTAAAGAAGTTCTAAATTGTAATGTGAAAATTTAAGAAAAAGCCCCGTAATTTTTAGAGCGTAATGCTGCTGTATTAAAAACAGGTTTCACATCATAATGAATTTTGTATATAAAAACAAATATTGAAATTTCATTAAAAACGAATCAATTATAACCACCTGAATACTATTAACAATATCGCCTTTTCCTGACTTGTTTAAAATATCTGCATTTCATATGAAACACATCATTTTTTCAAAGGCGCGAAAAATACCGTTAAAAACTTCATTTTAAAGATTTACCAAATAATTCAAAATGTTGAAATTTGAGGAAAAATCATACTTTTAAGAGCGTGCTAAATTCTGAATGTGAAAATTTCTAAGAAATTAGCCCGTAATTCTAGAAGCTTAAAAATTTTAACATCCACATCGCATCAAAAAACAAATTAAAAATGGAATAATTTGTTATTATAAAAACATAATATTGAAATATCATTAAAAAATTCATTATTAAGACACCTAAAACTATTACAATTCTTTTATCTGACCATTTTTTGAATATTCATACTCAATAAACACATTTAATTTTTTCATATCTGCCCTAAAAACCAGTCTAAAAAGCTTAATTTAAGAAATACCCAAAATAATTTCAAATGCCTATGAATTTAGGAAAAATCCGTACTTATAAGCAGTTCTTTAAATTTAAAATGTGAAAATTAAGCAAAAGCGTAATTTAAAAGTTAAAAATTTCGTAATTTTTCCCATAAAACAGTTTTCACAACTTATGAATTTATTTGGATATGAACAAATATTGAAATTTCATCTAAAAACGTCAATTTAAGACACCTCAAAACTAAATTTAAAAATCTGCACTTTTCTGCTTTTTGACAAATTGCATTTCAACGAAACACATTATTTTTCAAAATGCTAAATACGTTGAAAACTCTATTTTAAGATTTACCAAAAATTTCAAAATGTTGAAATTAGCGAAAAATCACCTAACTTTTAAGATTCTAAATTATAAATGTGAAATTTAAGCAGAAAAAGCGTATTTTAGAAGTAAAATTTTTTATTAAAACATGCTTTTCACAAACTAATGAAATATTTGGTATATAAAACTATGTTTATTCATTGATAAACGTCAATTAAAGACACCTAAAACTATTAATAAATTCTCTTTTCTGCTTTTTGAAATTGCGTTTCAATGAAACACATTATTTTTTCAATGCCCCTTAAAACCCGCTTAAAAACTCAATTTTAAGATTATACAAATAATTTCAAATGTGATTTAGTAAAAATCGCTCTCTTTAGCAGTATCTAAATTGATAATGCTGAAATTTAAGACGAAAGCTCGCTATTTATAGAAGTTACAAATGTTTTTATTAAAACAGGTTTTCACAACTAATGCAAATATTTGTATATAAACACTAAATATGACAATCTTCATTAACAAAACGTGTCAATTTTAAGACACCTAAATTAATTAATAACATTCCTGTTCTTTGCTTTTTTGTAAATTTGGCCTTTCAATGAATACAAATCCATCTATTTCAACATGCGTGAAAATCCCTCTCATCCCCCGAACCCCAACACCCCCAGCATTAAAAACAACAACTCTACACACCATATCTCCCCTAAGAGTCATACAACACAATCATAAAAATCAATTCAAACCATGCGTCGAAAATTATCAAAGCAAAAACACTAACACACCACCCAACCACTCACCATCTTAGATTAAGCCCAAGAACGATATCACTCCACCACCACATAAAATCACAATCGTCACACACCCACAACACCACACCAACCCACCTATCCGATAATCGCATGAAAAACCAACAACACACCCTTAAAGAAAATGGAAGCCATTAATTAAAGCTCCATACAAAATAATCAGAATTATTTTCCATGAATAAAAACCCAAACAAACCTTCATCGCACACAGCACCCACATAACACTCCGCAAAATCACCAAAACAAAACAACGCACCCCCCATCAACTCACAAACACACTCATAAACAACAAATAACAACACAACCCAAATAACAACAAAACCTACATAATGCAACAAAGAGCTGATTTGAAAACAAAACTATTGATAATTTTCATTAAAAAACCGATCAAAAAAAAAAATATACTAAACACCTAAAATATAAGAACATTCGCATTTACTGCCCTTTTTTAAAAAATTGCACATCTTACATAAAAACACCGAAATATTTAATACAATTGCATAAAAAAATAAACAACCGTATAACAAAAAAGCTCACCAATTTTAAAAAAAAAACTCACATGAGTTGATTGTTACAATTAAAATTCCTGTAAATTTAGGAAAACATAGTGACTCAACATATAAGAGTCCATAATTTGTAATGTGAACAATTTAAGAAAAACCGTAATGTTAAGAAGTTAAAATTTCTTATTAAAACAGGATTCACAAAATCATGAATCATATTTAAGAAAGACTAAACCACACAACGTTAATTGAATATTTCACAATCCAAACAACATATCCATAAAAAAACAACAGCTCAAATTCTATGACACCAATAAACACAAACCAAACATAAAACAACAATATAACCAAAATCAAACCATACTTCATCTCTCATCTGTGTTTTGGCAATTGCCATTTCAATGAAACACACTTATTTTTGCAAGAAGCTCAAAATTCCCGTTTAAAAAACTTCACATTTTAAGAAATTACATAATAATTCTCAAATGTTCAAATTTAGGAAAATCGTATACTTTTAAGAGTTGACTAAGTTTTGTAATGTAAAATTAAGAAAAAGCTAATTTTAGAGCTTTAAAAGTTATTTAAACATTTTTCAGATCCTAAGCAAACATTTTCGTAATATAAAAACACAAATATTGAAAATCAAACATATCAAAATGTAAAAACGGTCAATTAACGACACCCGGACACAACTAACAAAACTTAACAAATATCGCATTTTACTGCCCTTTCTTGAAATTGCCAATATTTCAATGAAACCGACAATCCATCTTTATCACAATCAGTGAACAATCCCGCTTAAAAATCTCAATTATTAAGAATTTAACCAAATAATTCGTCAAATGTTTGCAGAATTTTATCGAAAATACGTTATTTAAGAACTTCTAAATATGTAATGCTGAAAATTATAAATTCACCTAGCTGGTCTAAAATCTTTTTATTAAAACAGCCTTTTCCACCATTGATATGTGGGCGTATATAAAAACAATATTAAAAACTATTCCACACCATTAAAAAGGTCAATATACAGACACCTAAAACCATTAACAAATATCGCGCCCTTACATCTTTTTTGAAATTGCCAGTCTTCATGCAAACACTTACTTTTTTAAATTGACCCTATAACAATCCGTT
Organism: Trachelipus rathkii; assembly: GCA_015478945.1. NCBI lineage: Eukaryota > Metazoa > Arthropoda > Malacostraca > Isopoda > Trachelipodidae > Trachelipus > Trachelipus rathkii. Next base: position 21,892 of record JABUQX010015041.1, read on the forward strand.
TAAAACTCAATTTTAAGAAAATACACAAATAATTTCAAATGTTGCAAATTTAGGACGAAAAATCGTACTTTTAAGTTGTTCAAACTTTGTAATGTGAAAATTTAAGAAAAAGACGTAATTTATAGAGAGTTTAAATTTTTATATTACAAACAGCTGGTTTTCACAACTATGATAATATTTGGTACTAGAAATACAATATTAAGATCATTAAAAAACTCCAATTTAATGACCCCAAAAACCATTTAACCCCAATATTAATATCTTTAAATCTAGCCATATCAATGAAACCGATCTTATTTTATGCCCAAAACTAAAAGAATCCCGTTAAAACTCAATTTTAAGAATTACCAAATAAATTTCAAATGCTTGAAACCTCCGTTTTGGTAAGAGTTCATAAAATATCTGTAATGTGAAACTTTAAGAAAAAGCGTAATTTTAAGAGCTAAAATTGTTATATTTAAACAGGTTTTCTAAACCATTAATGAAACATTTGGTTCAACAATTAGTATAAAACACTGATATATCGAAAACTTTCATAAAAAAACCGTCAATTAAAGACACCTGAAGACTTAACAAATTCGCCACTTATTCTCTCGAAAATCATTTTTGATCAAATATGTCCACACTGCTAATATCTCAATAAGAAAACACAAAATCAATAGCTTCATCGTACAACTAATCACACTTTGGTAGAAATTCCCACTAAACAGACAAAATACCTGTCTAAAAAAGCTCACTCAACCATTAATGTTCTTAAGCACCATTACCAAATAATTTCAAATGTTGCAAATTTAAGGAAAAAATCGTACTTTTCAGAGTTCTAAATTTGTAATCTGAAAATTTTAGAAAAAGCGATCACTAAACACACATCCACAACGCCTAACTTTTAGAAAGTAAACAATCGGATTATACAACCATCATAGACATATATCCTAATAAAACATGTTTTCAAAACTAATGAAATATATTTGGTATTGAAAAACAAATATTGAAATTTCCTATTAAAAACTTCATTATAAGCACACCTAAAACTAACTTAACAAATTACGCTTTCTGTTTTTGAAATTGCATTCAAATAGAAACAACAATTATATTGTCAAATGCCCTAACAAATTATCCGTTAAAAACTCACATCGTTAAGAGATTACCAGAATAATTTCAAATGTTGACAATTTATCTTACAAACTTGCAAAGTGGATCAATTTACTAAGTGAAATTTAAGCAAACAAGCTAATTTTATAAGTCTAAATTCTTTTTATAAAAACATGTTTTCACAAACTAATGCAAAATATTTGGTATAATAAAAACAAATATTGAAATTTCCATTAAAAACGTCAAATATAAGACACCTAACTAAATTAACAAATTTGTTTCAAAATATTAGATAATTGCTTTCAATGAAAACATTATTTTTTCAATGCCCAAAATACCGTCAATTTAAACCCTAAACTATATAACAAATTCACTTATCTGTTTATTTGAAATTGCATTTCTCAATGAAATCACATTATTTTTCAATATGCTTAAAAATATGAAATGTTTCAAACATTAATAAAATGTTAAATAAAATATGGGTGGAAATTTAGTAAAAATCGCCAAGTAAAAATCGTAAACAAATCGCTAAAAATCACGCTAATTAAATTTCACTAAAAATCGTACTTTTAAGATTCTAAATTTGCCGAATGCTGAAAAATTTAAAAAATGCTTATAGAGTTACAGTTAAACATTTTTTTGTTACAACTATTATTATTATCAATGAAATCCTTTGGTATATAAAAAAAATTGAAATATTCATTAAAAAACGTCGAATTTAATACACCTGAAAGCATATTAACAAATTGCTTTTCCTGCATATTTTGAAAATTGCATTTCAATGCAAAACATCATTTTTTGTAAATGCCTGAAAATCCCGTTAAAACTCAATTTTAAAGAAAAACTAGTAATTTGCAATGTGAAAATTTAGGAAAATGCGCGTACTTTTAAGAGTCTAAATTTGATGCCTAATGTGCAAATCTTAAGAAAAAGACGTGAATTTCTCAGCAGTTAAATATTTTTTATCATAAATGAATTTTATCTTCAACAAAATACTAATGCAAATACGTACAATATTATAAAAACAAATATTGAACATTTCATTAAAAAACAGATCAATTAAGACATCCTAAAACATTAACAAATCTTTCCTATTATCGTGCCTTTTATAAAATCTGCATCTTCAAAGCAAACACTTAAATGAAAAATGCCTCAGACAAAAAGCGTTAAAAAGTCAATTTTAAGAATACCAAAGAATATTCCAGAATGTTTGAAATTTTGGAAAATCCTACTTCTTAAGATTCATAAATTATGTAATGTGAAAATTTAAGAAAAAGCGCATTTTATTTTCAGAAGTTAAAATTTTTTATTAACAACATGTTTCACATCTAATGAAATATTTTGTCTTAATAAAAACAAAATTAAATTCATAAAAAACGTCAAATAAAGACACCTGAAACTATTAACAATTTGCTTTTCTTCCTGGCTTTTTGAAATTGCAATTTCAAATTGAAACACATTCATTTTTGCAATATGACTGAAAAATACCGTAAAAACTAAACTCTTAGAATTATCCAAATAGTTTTCAAATGTTGAAATTTAGGAAAAAATCTGCTATTTCAAGAGGTCAAATTTCTAAACGGGGGAAATCCTTTGTTAAAGATAAACTGTCTGAGTTAAAATGTTATATTAAAACAGCTTTTCTCTTCTTATTAAACATTATATACTAGTATGAACAGATGAGAATGTTATTAAAAAAAGTAAAGTTAAGTTAGAGATGTAACTATTTACAAATTCATATAATGTCTTAGTCTTTTGGAAATTCCTTTCATGAATACATTATATTACAATTGCCTAGGAGGGCACCGCTTCCCTATACAAAAAATAATATTTACAAGAATTAACAGAATAAATTATCCAACAGTGAAATAAAATTAATCGTAACTTTTTAATATATAAGAAATGCCAATGTGAAAAATTCAAAGAAAAAGAAATTCTTTACGAAGATGAAATTTTTACTACAAACAGGTTTTCACAACATAAAAGTTCGTTTTTTAAATTTTTTTTTATTTTTGAGAGGGAGTGTTATTTGGTAGTATATAAAAACAAATATTGATAATTCACTTAAAATACGTCAATTCAAGACACCTAAACCAATTAACAAAATCGGCTTTTCTGTGTTTTGAAATTGCAATTTAATGAAACTAACATAATTTTATTGTCGACTGCCCTAAAAATCCCGCCTTAAAAACCCCAATTATTAAAAATACCCAAATAATTTTACAATGTTGAAATTTAGAAAATCGTACTTTTAAGAGAGTTCTAAATTTGCAATGCTAAAATTTAAGAAGTTCAGATATTTTTAGCAAGCTTAAAAGTTTTTATTAAAACAGCTTTTTCACTACTAAAGAAATATTTGGTATGTAAATAAAGCGACAGAATGATTGATATATTTTATTAATAAAAACATAATTTTTTTACACATATCACCTTAGCCTTGGTATATCGTTTTTTCTTTCGTTTTTGAAATGCGATTCAATGAAACACTATTTATTTTTTTAAATTGCTGAAAATTCGTAAAAATCTTTCATCTTTTAATATTATTAAGTAATAATTGTTTAAATATGATAATATGTAGGGAAAAAAGCTTGACTTTGTAACAGCTTCTTAATTTGTAAATGCTGAAAAATTGCAAGCAAAAAGCGCCAAATTAGGAGCTGGTTAGAATGTTGTGTTATATTAAAACAGTCTTTCTCGAGTACATAAAATTTTATTGAATATGTGAAAAGACGGGGTTGGAGGGCACTGGTTTAAAAATTACGTACATTATCTAATGAAAAAGGTTTTTGCTGTAGGGGTTTTTTTTACTATATTTGCTTTATTATTTACCACAATATGTCATGGTTTGGGACGGGTAATAGCTTAGTGTATCTGTTTAGTTTGCTAGCGTCATGGGTGGATTAGTTAGTGTAGCTGTTATGTTGCTTGCGTAGGTTAGTTGATAGCGATTGTTCAGACGGGCGTAGCTTAGGATCGCTAGATTAGTACATAGGTTAGGTGCTACGGTTAGTAGGTATACTAATATTAGGTCTAGGTTATGGTTAGATAGTCATAGGTTTTAGGTTAGCTATAGCTTTAGCGTTCTTGTTAGTTTAGGCAAGGTTCTTGATAATAAGCAAAATAAGTTCTACCGACTGCTTGAAAAATTTTTAACACATTATTTTTATTACTTATGTTTTTCAACTAAAAATGAAAATATGTTCAAAAAATCAATTTTAAAAATTACACCATTATTTCAAATTTTAAACTTTAGGAAAAAAACATACTTTTAAATTTCTAAGTCTTAAATGGGTGAAAATTTACAAAAAAAAAGCCGTAAATTTTAGACAGTTAATTTTATTATTTAACACTTTCACTACTAATTATTTGGCATATAAAAACAAATATGGAAATTTCAATCTAAAAATACTCACATTTCATTTCTGCTTTTTGAATCTGCATTTCAATGAAAAACATCGTATTTTTTCAAAATGCTAAAAATACCGTTAATAACTCAATTTTAAGAAATTACCAAATAATTTGAACTGTTGAAATTTAGGAAAAATCGCTCTTTTAAGAGT
>JABUQX010015042.1:0-5000 GCA_015478945.1 Trachelipus rathkii
GAGAGATCCAAAAACAATCATGGTGGTCCGAGCACCCCTTTCACAATACGAATTTTTAACGGCGGGGTGAATCGGACCAAGTTAGGCCCGCCGTTTTTTTGCCACTAATACTGCTTGGATCAAAAATTTACTTTGGCCAGTTTAAAGCAAACATACTCGAGTGTATCCACTGAAAAAATAATTAAAATCGATCCACAATTTTTCATTTTATAACGAAGTTAAAAAAAAACACATTTTTCAAAAGTGAAGTTCTATTGAAGGAAATTTTGTACCCTAATTTCTAACATTTTTTAAAATATAAAAACTTTCTAGAATTAAATATGATCTAAATAAAACTTGTAGTACTACCGCGTGGCTATAAAATGAGCGAAAATTTTTTTTTTTTTTTTTATTATTTTTTATTTTATTTAGAGTGGACCGAATCACCCCTCCTAAAGCTACGTTCAAAATTTTATATATTTTATGTAATAGTTTCCCTAAAAAAAACATAAGAGAAAACGTATCATTTCATGCGTAACTTTAATATTTATTTTTCACAATGCAATTATTATCATTATTATTATTATTATTATTATTATTATTATTATTATTGATTGTTTATAATATATTAATTATGTTTACTATTTCAATATAGATTCCGACATATGACCGATGTTGTATTATTGACCCAGCCTTTCTGATTTAAGCCTTCTTCATCTTTTATTCATTCTCTATTTATATATATATATATATATATATATATATATATATATATATATATATATATATATATATATATATATATATATATATATATATATAAGATTTTATATTGAAAGTTATATAGAATTATTTTTTTACATTTCTTTAGAGTTAAAGGAAAGTTCATTAAAAAATTCCGGTTCCGGCTGGAATTCCGGGCAGAATTTTTTTGGGAAATCCGGCTAATTCCGGTTTCCGGCCGGAACCGAAATTTCAGTTCCGGTACACCCCTAAGTCTCTATTACAATTCTTCATTACCTAATGCTTTAGTTTGGCAAATCAAATTTATATTCCTCCTTTATGGTATAACTAATCACTCATCTTATTTTTATTTTAAGGCTTATGGACCAGTTGTGTATAAAGCAATTTGAATATTCAAAATGCTGTACTTTTATTGCTATCATCATTATTTGAGCCTGTAGCATGCTAGTTTTATTTATCTCACCAGCTATTACAGTTACGCTGCTAAAACTATTCATACCAGGTTTAACCCATTCACCGCAAACTTTACCTAGTTTTGGATAAGTCTCGCAAACATACTGAAAAGCTCAACACTTTTATGACTCAAGTGAACTCTGTCCAGAAATTCTCTCCACAAACCCAAAAACCTAATATTTTCTAAAAAACATAATTTCCTAACCACCCTTTCATTTACACCTAAAGCCCTACTTTCCCATTCCTGACCTGCACCTAACCTAGGAAATCCCAGAAATCATGCACCTTCTTCCACAAGCTTTCATCTTCTGAATCCACCTCTTAAAATCTGCTATTAATTCTTCTGACTTCCTATGTCCTATATCATTTGCACTCACTTGGCACTCACATTTGAATCAACATTTGTAAACTCAAATCTCCTTATCTTTCCTATCGCACGATACAACTTACTCTGACACCTGGAATAACACAACACTCATTCGTTTTTCCTTTATCCTCGTTTCTGAAGTCCTATCCTAGTAATTGTTATCATAAAGTCTCCAATTAACAATGGCCTCAGCTTTCCCTTTAGAAAACCCAACATTATCATTGGCACTCTATATAATATAATTTTTTCTAGCGTATAATTTTTTTTTATTGTATCATACTTAAAAAAATTCATTTTTCAAAATTATTAAAAAATTTTTTTGGTTATTATGTACGATTTTGTCTATAACAATGAAATGTTGATAAACTGTAAAAAATTGTTGGTTATTGAAAAAATAATAATGATATTGATAATCAATAATCAGAAGAAAAAAAAAGTGTTAATCTCGTGAAGCAAATTGCAAAATTAGGCCGTTAAAAATTTTTGAGGGCATTATTTTTTTAAATTTTTTCTTTGAACTGTAGACATAAAATCTGTTTCAATAAAAAAATTTAAAATAATTTGAATTAAAGAATTTTTATAGCAAAAATAAATGTTGGTACTTTTAATACATTAAATAAATTTAAATAATTTCAAAATTTAAAAAACAAAATTTAAATAATTTGTTGGTTAGCTTATCATTTTTATAACATTAAATGTTTGTAGTTTTAATACAGTCTTTGTCTACTTTGGACTGATGAATTCTCTATCAAATACCAAAAAAATTATATAATATATATATAATATATATATATATATATATTATAGTATATATATATATATATTATAATATATATATATATATATATATATATATACTTATATATAATATATAGTATATATATTATAATATATATAATATATAATACCGGTAATATATATATATATTATATATATATATATAAGATATATATTGATATATATAGTATATAAATATATATATATATATATATATATATTATATAGTAATATATATATATATATATATATATATAATATATATATATTATATATATAATATATATTTATATATATATATATAATATATATATGGTTTGTTCTATGATTTTGAATCAGTTCATATTTTCAGAACTAAAATTTTCTAAGTTCAAAAAATTTATAAGTTCAGAAAATAAGTTAGTTAAGTTTTTTTTAAAGAAAATTCTTTATAATGGCAAAGCTTCTGCATAATCGCTTAGAACCTTTCCATTGATAACAACTATCACTTTTAATTCACAACTTAAAATTGCTTTAATTAACTTTTCTGAACTTAGGAAATTTTTTTGAAACTTAGAAAATTTTTTTTTTTCAGAAATATGAACATGATTCAAAATAATAGACTTTCCCGCAATATATATATATATAATATAATATATAGCTATTATATATATATATATATATATATTATATATATATACTATATATATATATATATATATATATATATATATATATATATATAATATATATTAATATATATATATATATATATATATATATATAATATATATATATATATACACTCCACAGATATAGTGATTTAGTATATGATTTTAAAAAAAAAGATTACTATATAACTGTGAAAAAATATTTTAAAAATGTAAGTAAAGATCTTTAGTCTGAATGAAATAAATTTTTGTTTATTAATGTTTTTCCTCAAAATATAAGTTTAAAATTATGTAGTCTGTATTACGAACATTTAATGAACTTTCGATCGTTGGATTTTTTATTTTGAAATTATTTTTATAAAGCAGGTTTTGGGTCATGTCTAAGGCGCGGTCATCCACCGTCACCTTTTTACATAATCCGAGAACCCTTTCACCGTTTCGTAGCATTTTAATCAAGAAGTCTTCCGAGGTTTCTCGGATTTTTTGAAGAGCGTCATCGCCAATTCTCACGTTGGGGAACGTATGACTCAGCGTTTCCTTAACGAACCTCTTCATCGGAGCTTTCTTTATTTCCAAATTTTTCAACATGTTTATACCATTATGAGTAAGAGGATATTAAAGTTCGAAAGTAATTATATCTGTATTGAAACTCGAGTCTGTGATGGGAATTATTATTTGTACAAGTAATATACCGACTTCAAGATCTATTACTTTAAAAGATCAATAAAATAATTAGGGCATAATGAATAGAGGTGAAAAGCGAATTAAAATACAAAATTTTATTTAAGTACATAGTTTTAAACAACTGTAAAATTATTTAAAATTTTTCTAAGTAAACTAATCAGATCTGTTTATGTTATCATTATTATATTCCATAACAAAACAACAAAAAGATAACCATTTTTCGAATTATATATATATACATATATATATATATATATATATATATAATATATATATATATATATTATATATATTATATTATAATAACATATTTATTCTATTTAATATATATAGTATATATATATTATATATATATATATAATATATAATATATATATTTTTTTTTTTTTTTATTTTTTCTTTTTATTACAGAGATAAACACTGTCACTCACGGGCAGAGCCCTAATCAAGAAGGAGGTGTACTCATTTAACGTCCGAGAGGACGGAGCCAAGCCCAAGGGAGAGAATAGCTCACATTTTCCACCCAACCAGTTGCGAACCTGGGACCTCGCTTGGTTTGGCGAGTGCTCTAACACTGAGCTATCGGGTGCTATTTTTAATAAATAATATGAAATACATAAAAAAAAATTCAAAAAAATATATACATATATACAATATTAATATTCTGTCATTAACATTAATCACTGCCACTATACCGATCACTATTAATTATTATCACAACTATTATTGATTATTATTATCATTATTATTTATTATTATTATATTATTATTATTATTATTATTATGCAATTATTATTATTATATATATTGATTACAATTTCTTTATCATCACTATCATTAATATCAACATCATTACTATCATTACTATTCACTGCCACTATCAATTATCATTTACTATTATTAACATTAACACTATTTTTATCATTATTACCATATTATCATTAACACTATCATCATCACTATATTATTATTATTATTATTATTATCATTATTGTTATCATCATCACTATCACTATTATAACTATTATTACTATCATTATGCACTATTTTATATGTGAATCATATAATAATAACGTTCTTCATGGGAAGATAAATTAAAACAGTTGAGGGGATTCCCAGCCCCAGTCAGCTGATAATGAGAGACCCTCTTCAGTGGGTTATGGCGAAGACGTTGTCATCCAAATTCCAGTTCTTCTGTAAATACATTTGAAGGTAAAAGCCTACTTTTTGCAGTGTATAAAATATTTGAAATTAATTTTATTTCCAAAAGAATTACGATGAGCCATTTTGTTGCTTCACACCAGTTGATTTAAAATTTTGTCAGATATTAATTATTATATATATAT
>JABUQX010015042.1:12500-20000 GCA_015478945.1 Trachelipus rathkii
TAGTACATGTGAAGGATTACTCATTTAATTTTCCCAAATATAAGAATATTTAATGAGAGGGATTTTCTTAAAAATTTTCCTGTCTGACTCAAACAGAAATTACTTGTGGCAACTCAATTGAAATAAAATTATTATTATTATTATTTTTTTTTTTTGTAAAAGTGTGGCTGTATTAATTTTTCGGGAGGAAATTTATCGTATGTGTGCGTTGTGGGTGGCAAAATTTCATCCATAAAATCGTCAGTTTTTGCCGTTAAAGGAGTTAGGGGAGTATTTCTTCTCACCCCCAAAAGAAATTCTCCAAATTATATATATATATATATATATATATATATATGTATATATATATATATATAATATATATATATATATAATATGATATATATATATATATATATATATATAATATAATATATATATATAATATATTATATATATTATATATATATAATCATTTCTTTAATATTATTATTAATGATAATAATTATTCCAATGTGTATTAACAATTTTTAATAATTTTTGAGGTACTGCAAGCACAGAAAACGCTCGACAGAAACGAAAAAAAAAAAAAAACACTTCTCTACGGAATTTGCAAGACTCAACGAGAAGTTTGACCATATTTTTGGAGTGAAAGAAAAATTGCCTGGATACCGCAAGAGGATAGGTTCAGGGTTCCTTATTTTTTATTTATTATTTTATTTTAAATTTTATGATTAGAGATATATTTTTTTTTTTAATATTATTTGTTATAAAAAAGTCTTCACTTTCATCAAGAATACAAATAGATATTTCTGGACATTCCATCTATCCATATAACATTTCTGGTTCGAGTAAGTTTTTCTGGTCAAAATTTTGGTATTTTACAAATTTTTTTTTTTAATAATATATTATTTTCCTAGTTTTCATATTTCTTCCTTTATATTTTATTCCTTCTATGCCGTCCGACGACGAAGATAGTGTAAAATTAAACGAGGACGAATCCATTAAAACTCCTATCGACGAGTCAAATCCGATTGCCGGAGACTCGAGTCAAAATCTTTCTTCTTCCGTTCTTGATAATTCTCAAACCATGTCTAGACCTATTTTAAATATAGACCGTCTCTCCCACTCGAAGCCAAACATTCCATTACTCATTGGTTTTGTTGACAATTCTTGGAAAGGAATCAGTCTCAGCGATTGGTTTTCATCAGTAGAATTGTATTTTCAAGACGAGGGTATAGAATCTGATACTGAAAAATTACGTACATACGTTCGTTTTTTGAATATTCGAGAAGGTAACGTTGGCTTCCTTATAAACTCAACCCCGGAACTAAAGAATCCGAAATCTTGGGAAGAGTTCAAGACTGAATTGTCGCTCATTCTAAATCCGATTTGCTCAAAAAGTTCTTTTGAAGCCTTCAACGAATTCGTAAATATTAAATGGAGCAGTAATAAATCATTACCAGAATTCATTACTGATGCACAGAGAGCGTTGCAAATATTTATCGACTCATCTTCTTTAATTCACGATGTCAAATTTACAGATGAACAAAGACGTTTACTTTTGTTTTCAACTTTGTATGCAAATACAAAACCGCAACTCCAACGAATTATACACGAGGAATTTGATATACAGAACACAATACCTAGACAGGTACAGGCTTATTTAAAGAAAAACCATGTTCTTAATGATGGTAAAATCTCTTCCGCATCAGGTAAAAACTCTTATCAAACTTCTAATGTTCCAATATATTCTACGCATGCTGAAAAAGGTGCTGCTCAACAATCATTTTCTCAGGCTTATAATACGAAAAGTATGCCTAAATCTTCAAGTTTTTCTAATAATTCTTATCATTCTGTATCAAATAATCAACCTAAACGTAAAGTTCTTTTCTGTACGTCTTGTGAAAATCATGGACATCCAACTTCAAAATGTATATTCCGCCCCTTTTGCACAATGTGCCAGAAAAGTCATGCACGTGGGATGCAAAGTAGGTGCAAGGGAACTACTTGGGAACCCTTTTCTCCTGAAGGATTAAAGAGGGTAAGGTATATAACTCAATCTGAGCAGAATAATTATGCTCCAAATCATTCAAATCTCCGTTCGAATTTTCGACCCAGTCAACCCACTGGCCAAATTCAGTACGTTCAAAATCGTTCAAACTCAAACTTTGACAGAGGTCAAAATGGTTCTAAAAGGAACTCGAATGTTAATTATTGTCATAATTCGACAAATATACATAGCAGAGGTGCTAATTATTCAAATAAATCTCAAAATAATTATTCAGAAAATAAATTTTCCGCCCAACGAAATTGTGAAAACAGAAATAGTGGTAGAATGTCACCGCATCAATCGCATTTTGAGGATGAAAGTTTTGATGTAAAGGTAAGTTGTTTGGATCCAAATTATGTTCCAATTGCAAGTTTATATAGTAAATATGAGAATAATAAGCAAAAAGGGCATGAATTTTTTTCAAATAGTTCATTTTCTCCGCCTTCAAATCAGTTAAGACACACGTCAAATTTCCGCGTTTGTCCGCATTCAAGTTCGATTTCGTCGAAGTCAAATTCATATGATTCAAATTTTTGGAAAAGGGAACGAGTTTAATGTCTCGAAATGTCGTTATTAACCCTTTAGAGACAAATTTTATAAATCCGAATACTAAAATGTCAAATGTGTACTTCGTAAACGATGATCCAATTATAGGCAAAAGTTATTATCTTAGTGTCAAGCTCACAGTTGAATACGAGTTTATTTATGAGCTTTCTTCTTTTTTAGATTTGGGTAGTAGTATTTCTTTGATACGTTTTCAAGTGTTTGAGAAACTTCGTAAGTTGTATCCACTCAAATTGAAGGATAACAATATCGTTATGAGATCAATTTCGGGTAACGAAATCAGAAATTTGGGAAGGGTGAAACTTCAGTTGATTTTAAATGATCAGTTATTCAATATTCATCTCATTGTTGTAGATAATGATTGTGTTTTTAAAGGTCAGATGCTTTTAGGTACTGATGTGTTAGGTGTTATTCCTGCTGTATTCGATTTTCGTAATGAATATTTATTTATAGAGGGTAAAACAGGTTTTTCAAAAACTTCTTTGTCTGTATGGGATCCGTTAATTCACGATCCGAAACCAAGTTCTAATTCTATGAACAACAATAAATCACAGTATGTTTCTGACGATGTTAAAGTCAATACTGCAAATTCTTTTTCAAATTTGCCTCACCTTAATTTTGAGGATGATTCTTTTACACATGAACTTTGTATATTCGATGAGCAAAGTTATGATTTATCTTTACCAGATAAGGTTACGTTTAATGCTTATTCTCAAGCAATATTATCCGTGAATGTCATTTCTAAAGCCGGAACATCTCCTCCGGAAAATACATATCTTGTGTCAGAGAAAAATTGTGTTTCAAATATATTGTTTGGAGACGTTTTAAGTAGGGTAAATGAGGGTACTATTTTAATAAATTGTATAAATTTTAGTTCAACTCCGATCGTTCTTGATAAAAATTTTGTCGTTTCAAAGGCAAATTCTCTCGCATTTAGGAGCAGTTGCTCGAGTGTAAATAAGATAGATTCATCTTTAGGTCTTTCAGATTCTGAACTTCGTAATGTATATAAAGAGATTCTTTTGTCTAAATCAACCAAGGAAGCTGATTTAATAGTGCTTCAGGATGGTTCACAATTAGAACAAATTCTCGATTTTCTCATAGCACATAAGGATGTGGTAGCTTTAAGTAATGATAAGGTAGACGTATGTCCTTATGGAAAATTCAAGCTCGAATTAACCCCTGATTCCCCCCGTTATATTTACACTGCAAACTATAATTTACCTCACAAGTTTCAAGCAGATATAGACGAATGGGTTAATGACTGTATACTGAAACAATACATTGAACCTTCTGATTCTCCACACAGTAGTCCCCTACTGGTGATTCCTAAACGAAATAGTGTTCGACCTCGTATTGTTTTAGATTATAGGAAACTCAACAAATATATAATTCCTATTCAGTTTCCTATTCCTAGGATTGATGACACATTGTCTAAACTAGGCCAATCTAACGTTTATAGTTCTCTGGATTTATTAAATGGTTACTATAATATAGAAGTCTCGGCAGAAAGTCGTCCTTATCTTGCTTTCTCGACTCATAGAGGCCATTATCAACCTCGAGTATTACCAATGGGAATCCGCACAGCACCCAATATTTTTTGTAAAGTAATGGAAGCTTCTTTGTCACATTTATTAGGTATTCATGCTCTGATATATTTAGATGACATTATTGTATTTTCGAAAGACATAAATTCACATTATGAAAGTCTTAATCTTGTATTCAAAGCACTTAGAAATGCAAAATTGAAAGTGAAGTTGGAAAAAGCAAATTTTTTTAAACGTTCTTTAGTATATCTTGGTTTTCTTATAAGTTCCAAAGGATTATCGGCTGATCCAACCAAGCTTCAAGCCTTAAAAAGTTTTCCTATTCCCACAGATGTCTCATCCGCGCGTTCTTTTATTGGATTTACATCTTATTTTCGAAACTTAGTCCCCATGTTTAGTGTTATAGCTCATCCAATTACTTCTTTATTTCGAAAGAATGTTCCGTTTGTGTGGTCTTTTGAACAACAAAAAGCTTTTGACACCCTCAAACAGAAGCTTATAGTAGAACCGATTTTACAATTTCCAGATTTTTCTAAAGAGTTTTTGATATCGACAGATGCTAGTATTGTAGGTCTCGGAGCGGTATTAGCTCAAAAAGATTCTAATGGAAATGATAAACCCGTTTCTTTCGCGTCAAGAATGCTTAGCAAGGCAGAAAGAAATTACTCCACGATAGAGTTGGAATCGTTGGCTGTAACTTGGGCACTTAATAAGTTTAGAAATATTGTTTATGGTTATCAGATTAAAATTTTCACAGATCATAAACCTCTTATATCAATTTTTAAAAATAAGGACTTAAACCACAAGTTAGCAAGGTGGGCTATCAAGGTGAATGATTTTAATCCTGAGTTTATTTATATTGAGGGAAGAAAGAATGTCTGTGCAGACTACTTTTCTCGTAATCCCCCCCCTCTTGTCTCTGATAGTACAGTTTTCAATGTTGCTTCTCTTATTGAAAATAAGAAATTATTTAATCTCACGTCCGATGTTTTGAAGTCTGAACAAGAGAAATGTCCCAGACTTGGTCCGATTATCAAATTTATAAAGGAAAACAGTAATACTTTTTGTTTTCCCCATGCTTATAAAAGATATTTTATATTACGTCACAAAAGAAATGAAATATTTAATTGAAATTCCTGAATCATTGGTGTATACTGTTCTTAATATTAATCATTGCGCGCTGGGTTCTGGTCATTTAGGGCATATCAGAACAGAGAAAAGAATAAAAGAAAGGTACATATTTCCAAATATGTCCAAATTGGTTTTTCAGTTTTGTCGAGAATGCCCGTCATGTTTAAATGTTAAGGGGAACATCCCAAAACGAGCCCCCATTTTCAAGTATCCAATTCCTTATGCTCCGTTCAGTAGAATTCATACTGATATCTTAGGTCCACTTCCGACTTGTAGACAGACTGGAGCAAAGTATATTTTGGTTTTCAAGGACTCCTTGACAAGGTATGTCGAACTTTGTCCAATTCCCTCACGTAGCGGTGTGCATATCGCAAACGCTTTGTTACACAGAATCATCGTAAGGCATAGCTGTCCCTCTGTTTTGATCAGTGACAATGCTATGGAGTATGTGTCTTCTTTCTTTAAACAATTGTGTAAATTATGGAAGATTAATAAAGTAGAGATCAGCGTTAGGAGCCCCTCAGCAAATAGCAATGTAGAAAGAACGAACTTACAAATAGAAAACTATCTGCGTCACTATGTAAATAAGAAAGGTGATGACTGGGTATCTTTTCTTCCTTTTGTTCAACTTTGTATAAATTCTTCTTTTAATGAAACAATAGGCGAAACTCCGCACTACGTCTTGCACGGATACTGCAAAAAATTGCCGTACGATATAGATAATTATATCACCCCATTTTCTCATCCTGACAAGGAATATTGTCCTACTCATGAAGATCTTAGAGATCTTACCATTAGAACTAATCTTATTCGTGAAATTGCAAAAGAAAATTTGGAGAATGAAACTCAAAAATTTGTAAATAGACAACGTAATAAAGCTTTAGAAAGAAACATAGAGATAGGTTGTAGAGTGTATATTTTAGCTATTAAACCTATTGGTCTGCCTAAGAAACTCGCGAAGCGCTGGCAAGGTCCGTACCGAGTTATAGGGATTCTAGGGCGTAATCGTTTTATATTGCAATGTCTTAACTCTGGTCGCGAAATCGCTGTACATAGTGATAATTTTAAGGTCGTGGCAGAGCCAATTATAAATGATAATCCCCCTGTAAATCATAAGTCTTCTTCTCCTAATCTTAAGTATTCTAAAAAGGTTTATTTTAATAAGGATAAAAATGATGGTAACGAACAGATAGATTCGTGTGATGAGTCAGAAGATGAAGTTGAAAATGTCATTTTTCCAAATCAATACACACGAAATTTGCATAAAGTTCCTAATGATGTTCCTCCGAATAATGATTCAAATTATTCAAATCCGTCGTTTAGAGATCCTATAAAAAGGAATTCCATTCCAAATCTTTCTAATTCTAATGTACAAAACAGTCAAAATGATCAAACTTTTAATTCCGAAAGTACTACGAATTCTCCGTTTTCAGGTTTTCGTGATTCAAATGAAAGTTCAAATAATATAAGTTCGAATAGGTCAAGGTCTGAATCTGATCATTTCGATAGTTCCGATCATTCCGATGAAAGTTATCATCCCCATCAGCATTACCGAGGTCCTAGGGTACAGTCTCCTAAAATTCTTCGTTCAAGTAGAAAAATATTGCCTATGCATAGTACACCTCGTAATGATGATTCGTTCAATCCTCCTCCTTGTTCTCATGACCGAAATAATATGTCTTTTTCAGAGTAATGTTTTTCTTGTTCAAGGGTATTCTGTTCTTGTTCCTATATTCTGTTCTAACTTGGTTACATTTAAGTAAATGGTTGGATGGAATGTAAAGAAGTGTTTATAGTATGTATATATTATATTTTTTTTTATTTATTTTATCATAAGAACCCTTGACATTCCTGTACATAAATTCCATAAAATATGGAAAAGATTCTCGGTGAGTCTGGAAGAGATTGAGAAAATGTTTTTTTTTGCTGATAATATATTATTTATTAGTTCATGATTATGTAAATAAAATGTCTATATTAGTATTTATTCCTTTTGTTTTTACGTAACTCATTTGTATTCAAACGAGTAGTATTTTGTAAGAATGTTCATTATCTAGGAAGGGGAGTATTCTATACGGTTCAAATGTATTCCTTCTGTATAATTACAATTGCTCCGTTAGACTTCCCAAAAACAAAAGATAATAATATCAGTAGAGTCTGCAACGAAACAAATTGTATAAAGACGCAGACGACAATGAATAGTGAGTGAGTCTTGTTAGAGCCTTG
>JABUQX010015042.1:30000-59613 GCA_015478945.1 Trachelipus rathkii
CTATACATCCGCTTAACCAACCGACTATCATTCATCCTTTCCACATGACCAAACCATCTCAACATACTTTCATTTATTCTCATTTACCCCTTTCTTCACACCACACAACTCTCTAATACGTTCATTCCTCATTTTATCAATTCTTCTCACACCTAACACGCCCCTTAGATTGTCCATCTGAACACATTGAACTTTAGATCTATACTTCTTATTCCAGACCATAGTCTCACTACCATACAATAACACAGGTAACAACATACCCTCATGTAAGACTCTAGCGCACT
Organism: Trachelipus rathkii; assembly: GCA_015478945.1. Lineage (NCBI taxonomy): Eukaryota > Metazoa > Arthropoda > Malacostraca > Isopoda > Trachelipodidae > Trachelipus > Trachelipus rathkii. The sequence continues at coordinate 30,285 of JABUQX010015042.1, forward strand.
CAAGACTTAGTCCCTTTACATTCACCAACGATTTAATTGCACCAGCAACCTTCCTGCCATTCACAACTTTCCTACTACACTCTGCATCATCCGTTCCCTTCTCATCCAACACATACCCTAAATATTTAAACTCAGACACTTGCTCCAGCTGCTCACCATCTAACATAACTTCACACTGAGGACTGTCCTCACTACAACCATAAGGCTTACACCGAGGACTGTCCTCACTCACAACCCCAACCTTCCTTTTTACATACCCTGCCAAACTCTCTTCAGATTCGCCACACAGAACCAAATCATCCGCATATAATAGGTAGGGCACCCTCCACTCATCTCCATTCTCCATCATTCTAACACCATTTCCTGCCATCCCCACCTCGAATTCTTTCATAACCCCATCCATATACAAATTGAATAACCAAGGAGACATAACACAACCTTGTCTCACTCCGCTATTAATCCTAAACCAATCACTATTGACACCATTTATTCTTACACACGTTTCACTATCGTCATACATACTTTTGATTCCATTCTGAAGCCTACCACCAACACCATATATCACTAATACCTGCCATAAAGCTTCCCTATTAACTCTATCATACGCCTGTTGTAAATCCATAAAACCTAAATATAATTTATTCTTCTTCTCCCTCATTTTCTCAATCATTTGTTTCAATGTAAAGATTTGATCCACACATTCTCTACCACTCCTAAACGCACCTTGTTCTTCACCAATCAGTCCTTCAGTCACTCGACGCACTCTTTCGACCAAAATACCAGCATATACCTTCCCTACAACACTCAATAAACTTATTCCCCTATAATTTCTACAGTTCCCCTTTTCTCCCTTACCCTTATACAAGGGTACTATTACCGCTCTCCTCCAATCCCTTGGAACTATACCCTCCATAAACGCTTTATTACACAACTTCCAAATCCAATCAATCACCATCTCGCCTCCGCTCTTGATCATTTCACTAGTAATTTCATCTATACCTGCAGATTTACCATTCTTCAACTTTCTCACTCTACCCATTACCTCCTCCTTACTAATAACCTCATCCCCAAAATACCTATTCCTTCTTGCACCATCAAAACCACACATCATTCACCAACAATCATCACACGTTAATATTGTGCAGTGATTTTAGAAGTGTTCTTTGCACACACTTTCACATTCATTGCTCATCTGTTGCAAAAGCACCATCCTCATTTATTATTCTAAGCAGATTCCCTATTCTCGTTCTTCACCCTCGCGCTTCCTTCCACCTTCCTATTCCCTTGTATGTCCTCATTCATCCTCCTTCCAAACTGTTCATTTAGCTCTTGTTTTCTCCTACGTATGCACCTTTTAGTATTTCTTTTTTCCTCCTTATATAATTCCAAGCATCTTTCTTTTGAAACTTCATCATTTGCTTTTAGTACATTCAACCACGCTTCTTTTTTACCTTTAACCGCTTTCATCACCTCTTCATTCCACCATTCTCTGTTAACATTCTTACTTCCTACTTTAGCACATCCACATACTTCCTTTGCACTACTAACAATTGCTTCCTTCATTTGCTTCCCCAGATTTATTCAGTATCAACTTGTTCACGCTCTTACATACTTATCCTTATTGTCTTATATGAGAGAATAAATGAAAGTACATTGAGATGGTTTGGTCATGTGGAAAGGATGGAGTATATAATAATAATAATAATAATAATAATAATAATAATAATAATAATAATAATAATAATAATAATAATAATAATAATAATTTACCTTGATGTTGTAAAACGTTGCATAAATGGTTGTTAAATATATAGCCTTTACCACAGTAAGTTTAAAATATTTTCACTATGTATTAACTAATTTGAAATAGGCAGAGATTGAGGATTTGAATAAATGTTTAATTCGTAGGAACTATCTTCGAAAATTTGAACTTTATAGAAAAGACAAATCTTTTAACAACTGTGGAAAGTTATTTTTAATCTGCCATACGAATTGCTTTTACATCAGTTTTTGTACTTGTGGAAACATTGAAACTATGCTTTTAGATGGGTTATGTGAGGTAAAATAAATGACCATTGAAAAACGTTTCATATATTTTAATGAGCGTCTATAAAAAAAATTTTATCCATTTATTCTTCCTTGGTAATACATTCATTTTCAATATGAGAGATTGTTTGAAACTTATTTGTTTCTTTATATTTCAATTTTTCCCATTATTATTTTTTTTCAGTTTGCTTATCAGGAAAATGAATAACACATTACAAGAGATATGTGAAGTTGGAGTTGCCATTGACATATGCAATGACCCAGATGTGAAAGAGATTATATTTACATCAAAACATCTTCTGGAATTTTCAAGTGAAAATAATAATATTGAAGAATTCGAAAATTTTCACAGTACCTTTTTATCAGAGATTTCACACTTTTTCAATGATTTTCCATGTTGGTTGTTAGGTAAAATTAAATATTGGGTTCTTTTCATTTCGATTGAGATTCTCAAATGGGCACGTTTTCATAAAGAGACATTTCTTTTGCCTTTTGAATTTAGCAAAGATTTTATTAGCCGTTCTATATTTACAAATACAGGAGTAATTGATAGGGAGAAAGCAGCCAGAGCGTTAATGGAGGAGAGAAGTTTAAGACCTTCCACACTCTTTTGGATTGGTTCCTATTATGGCTTATCAGATGAAGCTTTGAAATTTTGGACACAGGTTCCTGATTTTGAGATTCCTTCTCTCTCTTCTGGGAATACCGTTGTTGTAGTATGGACAGATTTTTTATTGGGACATAATGATGGTACTAATTTTACTTATGATGTATTGAAGGCTGCTGTAGACAGTGGTAGTGAAGTGTCATTTTGCTATCATTGGAAGAAGTTAGATGAAGATGCTAAAGAAGAAGCTGCTAATTATTTTGCTCATACTTTTCTTTACAAGTTGAAATTGTGGAAGAAAAATCGCAAATGTGTTGATTTTATGTATGAGTGTGAGCCATATGTTGTTATGTTTCAATTTTTAGTTAAAGATTTAGACAATGAGAAAATAAAAACCTTGCTTATTGAACATAAACTTACCTATTTAGTGCTGACGTTTATGCTTCATTGGCCTTATCAGTCTTCATTCCTAGACACAGTAAAATCGGTAAAGGAAATTTTATCAAGGCAATCATTTTTTTTATTGCTTCTAGATATCATATTAAAAATTGATAATCCATTTGTTGGTAAATTGTATGATTACAGAGTTTTATTCGGAAAATTTTTCAAAGAAAGTTCTGATGATTTTAAAAGGTCTTTATTTGCTTTGGAAGTTATTTTGGGAAATACTGAAGATGTTGTTGATTTTGAGTTTTATTTTGAAAGAGGCTTAGACGCACCCCTCACGTATTACGGATATCTTATTTTTTTAAAATTAGTTAACCTCGATTTTACAGAAGGTGATGAACAAAATGTGCGCTTATTATTGGCAAGCATTCGATTATCAGAGTTGAGAAGAATTGAACGTCATTTTGGGAAAGAAATTTGTATTGTAGCCATTAAAAATGGAAATTTCAGATGTGCCGATCTGTTCCTCGAATGTTGTAAAGTTGTTGATTTAAAGGGTTTCAAAAGAGATCTCGTTAAAACTACGGAATTTCAGACGATTTTAGCGGATCTTTTGCAGGAATTTAAATTGGATGTTATTGATGAAACCCTTAAATGGGCTCTCCTTAATAAAGGATTTATAACGTTTAAACAAAAATTATGTGCATTAATGTCAGTAAATTTACCTTTAAAAACGGAAGGTAAATCGATTACTATACCATCTGAAGGCAGTGAATTAAGAAATTCATTGAATATAAATGTAAATAATTTTGTGAAGAGCTTTAAACAGTGGCTTATTAATTTAGAGTTTAGTAAAGCCGATAAATATTTAAGATGGATTTTTCCCACTTCTAAGGAAATTTTTGATTATAAAGAAGAATTAGGTAGAGAGTGGTCGAAAAATTTTGATGTCGTTTGTGAATGGGCAGATTCAGTGTGCGAATTTGAGGAAGGAAACTCGGAGGAAATAATACTTCGAAGAAATATTTCATATTTTGTCGAACTTTTCAGCTGTGAAGTGAATGGTTCATGAAAATAAAAATATCATAAAATTCAAGGTGATAATGTAAAAAATGGATGTTTTGGATAAAAAGGAATTACAATTAAGTTTTTTAAATTATTTTAGATTTGTTAAACATAAACTAACTGTTCCTAGTTATACTTATTTTTATTGTATGGAGCATTTTTAAAGTAACTTTGATTTCGCATATAGCATCTGATTTGCTAGACCAGTTCTAATTCTTGATAATGAGGATGCTTCCATTGAAAATCATAGAATGAGCAAAATAACTTAATGGTAAGGTGTAGCCTACTCACATATATGGAAGCACTCAAATCGTTCAAAAAGTATACACATCAATACCTAATGACATTGTGTTCAGCACGATAGCAGAAATACAAAGGAAACTGATTCAGATAATCAATTGTGTACGACTCTTTTATGTGAGCTATTAGAGCAACCACACTGAAGGCTCTAGTATTATCTTGCCATACCATTTCTGTTGTAACTGTTTCGATACTCTTTCTGGAAAAATGCGTAAGTATCTATGGAGAATGTGTACTTATTTGCTGACAGTACCAAAATTTTAAAAAGTAGCAAGTATGTTTTCAATCAATCGTAATTCTCATTTTTGTGGCTTCCAAATAAGTTTTTGACTACAGAGACATCATTGCAATAGGCAAAAGCCTCGGATGTTAAAACTTAATAGAATTTGAATCATTTACAAGTTTATGATTTTGTTACCAATATAGATAGCACTCTTTAGTGTTTAAATACGTGTCCCAAGGAACTATCTAAAAATGTATTTGTAGCAATCACTATTTTTGTCCAAGACTTTAACAAAGAAAGCTTTATGGGGGGAGTGGTGGAAGAATGAATTTCTGTTAATCCCTGCCTATCAGAGAAGTTTAGAAGATATTTCCAAACCTAGTCAAGGATAAATCTTAACACTTCGGAAAAACACAGGTTAAAGCAACATGACTACAGATTGAGAGCCACCTACTTTAGCGGCACTTGTTGAGTGAAGTTTGAAAACTACCTACTTTATTGGCACTTGTTGAGTGAACCCTCTCTTCCAGCTGGAAGAAAAGGTTAAAGTTTGGTTAAAGTTGATAGAGACGAAGCAATTTTGGCGCATAGTATGAGTGTAAGTAGGGAATAACAACTTTGAAATCCAATTGAAGGATGCCGTCAGGAACGTGTCACTTCATAGTATGAAACTCGGAGAGAGAAAAGTCCCATCTTATAGAATTAAAATGGTTGGTGTAAATGAGATGAGAAAGGAGTAATAGCTCTGGGATCATCTAAATTTAAATTAAAAGCAAAGATTTTGGCAAATTTTCATCTGTAGCAGAAAGTGAAAAAAAGGAGTATTGCCATCGGATGAAACATGAGGAGAGTAAAGTTAGGTGAGAGTTTTTTTTTTTTATTTTTTGGGCAAAGAGGACAGAAAGATTATTGCACTTTTTAATTAGGCATAATTGAATTGGAAGGAAAAGAAGCAGGAGGAATAGCACAGAAATCGTCTAAGTGAAATTTGAGTCCAAAGTTTGAGTGGGTTCAGGTTTGTAGAAGGTATGGCAAGAGCATTGCCATCTCAAAAAACACTAAAAAAAAATTGGGGTGAAGCAAAGTTAATGTTGACATTTTTGGCAAAGAGTTAGATGGATATCGCATTTCGTTTTGAGAAATTTATCTTTCCATCATGAGTAGTTTATGCACGAGGAGGAAGTATAAGTGGCATGACTTTCTGGAGTTTGATGAAAATCGTAATTCCTAAAGTATTCCTCAGGAACAAACTTAAGTTTTATAAGTTTTTGATGAAGGAAAATAAAATGATATTCACACTTCCATGCTTTACTTTTAAAAATTCTTCTCTTTAATACTAAATTATTTATACACATAAGCCTTGAGGACTTTATATGTTGAATGTTCCTAAATATTTAAAGGAAAACAATGCCGATATGTTAGCGATAAAGTCCCCACAACATCTATTATAATAATCACATGGGTTTATTTAAGATACGTCACCACCAACAAAGTCATCCAGGAAAATCTAAAAAAATAAAGTTGGATGATCAGAAAGAGAGATGAAGTATTATGTTTTGTGATACCGTATGACTTCTGTTGATTATTATGACGCACTCTCATTCTAAAATCAGAGGTACTGTCTTTTGTGAAGTTCAGTTGGTCTACATTCTATGTTGAAGATCACCTTTATTAACGTGTTGCTTAAGCGTAGAAAAGTGAACTTCAGGTATGTTGCTTGTTCATTTAGCAATTAAATTTTTAATTTTAATTTAATTAATTTATTTTAAATTAGTCTCTTCATTCATTTGCAAGATCATCTTTATAAATAAAAAGCCCTTGTCCAAAAAATAAAATTATATAAAATTTACTGAAAAATAAAATTATAAGATTTTTAGCATTTATAATTTTATAATTTTGGCGTTTTATAATTTCCAGGCATGCGTTTGGGAAGATGTTGAGAATAAGGAAAATGGTTTCCCTTCATGAAATAAATTGCACCGAGGAATATTTCCATCAGGGTTGGCAATGTTAATTTTACTAAGTATGGTAAAAATCTGGTAAAACCTAGTAAAACTTCAATTTTATAAATAGTAATAAAACCTTTCTTCAGTCATTCACTGATTATTTTAAATAAGATTTTTCATTAATAAATTTTATTAGGGTGTCTTTCTAAGGGTACGGGGGAAACCAGCAGTGTATAGAATAAGTGAAAACGATATTATGATGGCATTGCATCGCTTTTAATAGGCAACAAATATATGGTAAGTTGTAAACGGGAAAAAACTTTTAATCAGTAGAATCTTTTTTGTGTTAGAGTCAGAGAAGGTAAAATTCTTTCAATCAAAATTATAATAACTATATAATAAGGAAAAACACAAAAGAGCATTCTTCTCGGCATGACCAGATCTATTACAAGTTTATTCCTCTACCCAAGGAGATGCGTAAGAGACTGGAAGTTCTAAAGAGGTTCTCTGAAAATGAGAGATCTATAGAGTACTTTGTTTATCAGTCCAAATTACCATCTGAACACCAAAATGATGACATCCCTGACGATCAAGGTAATTTTCACAGGAGGCCAGGGACTTTGAACTTGCAGAATAAGTTAGTCAACATAAGTCCATGTGCTCAGAAACGCGATTATACAATGCAATAAAATTTAATATCGTTTTGTCTACGCAGAAATACCAATAAAGTTTATGAATTTTTGAATTCAATAATATACGCACTATTAAATTTTAATCTTATTATATTGTCATTTTATTGGGATAATCGCAAACTAAATCTCCCAAGGGAAAAACGTCAATCATTATTCCAAAGTGTCAAAAATATACTTCGCAAGAAATTGTTCAAAGGTAACCACATTTTATTGTTGCAAATAATTTATTCTTACTCTGGAAAAAATTTCATAGTTTAAACTCTGTTCATCTCATGTATTTTCTTATTTATAAAAAGTTATGGTGTATTATTTATTATAAAAACATTTAAACTTAAAACGAAAGCGAACTTTTTAAAATTACTAATTTTAAAACTTTTTTTTAAATGATTATCAATTTTCTAGACTTTAAAATTTGTTAAAAAATCATTTTCATAATCTTGAAAGCTTCCCCCATTTTTCACACCCCCCCCCCGCGACTGTTAACAGGAGCTAATTTTTCTTGTCTTTCCTTTGTTGAAATATTTCTTAATTTAGGGTGTTAATTGAACCCATCTAACTGAAAGGTCTTTGAATGTTGTTAAAGATCTGATTAGAGGAGGAAGCACCATCAGAAATGAGGATAACTAAAATGACTTCTTCAGCAGCTTCACTTAACCCCTGGAAAGATAGAACCACAGGTCACTGAGGTCCAAGGCATAGAACCTGGTAAAGACCTATATAAAAGACGACTCGAAGAGGTCAGGTCTGTCTTCTCCTTGTGTTAGTAAGTGTGATCGATCTGTTTGTCAATTGCAATAGTATTCCGGCCCATTCAGAGTTACAATTGAGTCTCTTCTACATTATCAAAGATATTTTGAGGGCCAAGAGGGAGACCCTGTTAAATGCCAACTTTGAGAGAGGTATCTATGAAGAGTAATTGGCATCACGTTGAAAAAAAGAGAAGAAAGCAGAAGGAAAAACCATTGAAAGAGTTAACAGACTATTAAAATATTTTCATTTGCATTTTAAATAAACTGCATGTTTAATACAAAATAATGTTTAATTTCTTTAGGTCAAATAATTTTGTAGACATTATTATCAACATCTGACCTTGGCATGCTTTATCAGCATATTTGAAAAGTTACATGTCTAAAATACAATTTATTTCGGTTCTCTGATAATCTATAAAACCGCTGCTGCAAGGTTTCGGCTGATCAACTGTCAAATGCGCAAGATGTACTTCCATTCATATGCTTCCACTGTTATTAACACCAGTGTGGGAGGTTCAGAAGATCTCTCGACGCTCTACTGGTTCATCACCGTTGATGCTTCGTTATGTGCCGAATATTCCTGACAATTTCTGCTCTAGTGGCATTCGCGGACCCATTAAGCTACTGCTTTGCCAGTCATTCAAGCTCTTCCAGCTATGATGCAGCTTTCCAAAGTATAAGAATTGGAACAAGAGAACCTGACTTTTCAACATTGCCAGGCTAAGATCATCCTTATAACCATCTTTTCACTCTGATCGAATATCGGACTACACTAGCAAACTGCAAAGACGGCGCCCTTATACAAGATCCTACATTATGCTCCATCACATCTACCCTTCTGCAACCGTTTTTTTTTTTTTTTTTTTTTGTAAATAGAATTTTGAGAAGAGTTCGACTATCTATGTAAATGGTCAACAGCTTATGTCATCCAAATTCCCAATCCTGGAAAAGATCCGAAATTGTCTGATAACCAAAAGCCGATTTCGCTGACATGTCATACCTTCAAACTAATGAAAAAAGATGGTGGCTGGCAGCCTTCTCCAGTTCCTGGAGAGCCGCCATTCCTTCTGAAACTACCAATCTGATTTTTTCAATTATCGCTCTGCTGCGGACTCTGGTGAGCCCTGATCATAACATCTGGGATTTTCTTAGACAAAATGGTACTGAGGGAGTTTTTTATTATTATTATTATTATTATTATTATTATTATTATTATTATTATTATTATTATTATTATTATTATTATTATACTTTGAGAAGGCCTATGACACCAAATGGAGAACTGAGATCCCCTTAGACTCCAAGCACTTGGTCTTCGAAGACGGGCGCATTATGTCTGACAGAACCATCCAAGTCTGATGCTCCTCCGTTCTGCCATGATTAGCCTGGATGAGAGTGTTACACAGGGAAGTGTTCTGAGTGTTATGTTGTTTTCCCTTGGTTTTAATGATGTGATCACTCATATTCTAGAGTTTGTCTGGTTCTCCTTATAAGTTGTCTATTTGGCCCTTTACTCTGCTGGGAATGACCGACACATCTGGAACGTCAACTTCAACTAGTCATAACGAGCATCTCAGGATGGGGGCCACTCCCTCAGCTTCCACTTCTCACCTGAGATAACAGATGTATTATTCAAGAGGAGAGGTAACCGTCAGCTTCCTGCCCTTCATTTGGTTCTATATGTTCCCCTGTCCCAGTTGAAACGTCAGATTTCTAGTCTTCATCCTAGACGAGCACCTCATTTAATTCAAGCGCCAGTAAACGACTTGTCACCGTTTTCTCGACCTATTACGCCATCTCTCCTCCAAAACATAGGTTGCCGATCTTAGGTGTCTTCTGCGCTGCTACATAGGGGCCAAACCGACTTACTCTAGTAGCTGCTCCAGCTATCTCCCACCAGTAGCACTTCACTGGGTAATTGACTACCAGCATACGCTATTCCAGGAACTCTGGTCATGCTGACAGGAGTTTTGGACGGGTAATAATCGGGGAAATAAAACCTGACATTGGCGAGTGGCGATCTTCCCACCGACGCACCCGTAAGCAAGACGTTGTCTTCACTCGTCTCCCTATTGACCACTACATGTCCCACGTTCCTCCTCTTATGAGCAAGTTTTGTTCGGCACATCCTTGTTGACCCCATCCAATTACAATTCATCCGTCGCCGCCACTTTCCGACTGTTTGGTCCGTTCCACCATCTGCCATAATACACCCCTTATATTAGTCGATCACCCACTTCCAACAGTAGTTCAATTTCGCCATTTTATAAAGATCTTCAACTACTTTATGACATCTAATTTCTAACATCTTAAGCGGCTTAAATGTTAGATCCTCAATTAGAACCCGCCAAATCGGGTTTCCTGACCTAGTATGGCTGCTATTCTTGTGAGTCATGGCTAGTTCTGTATATAACACACATATAATATATAATATATATATAATTATATATATATTTATTAATAATATATAATATATAAATATATTATCCTATATGCGAGATTTGTTTTGTTGGTGGTGAATCTGAGGGTTTAAGATTGGGTAGAGAAATTTGGGCAGAGGGTGTGTAAAAGGGAAAGGGTTTTGAAAGTAAACCTAAAAAGAGTAAAGGTTATGGTGAGTGAGGTGCCCGGCTTTGAAGTCATGTTAGGATGGTGATCAATTGGAACAAGTGTTGAGTTAAATATAGGATATGTGGAATGAAAAGGAAAGGATGATTGCAGAAGATAGTGAAGTGTGAATGGGCAGAATAATCAATGGTGGATAAGGGACAAGTCTTGAGTGCCTAGGGTTCTACTAATGTACTGGTGTCGTATTTAATTAAGTAGTGGACTTATGTCTGGGAAGAGGATGATTTTAAGTACATTGTCAGAGGAACATTCTTACCCCGGCCTGTGTTAGGTGTGAGAAGGTTGATAATAAATAACGTATGAGAGTTGTGTAGTGTAAAAAAAGGGATAATGAGAGAATAAATGAAACTGGATTAGCTGTATGGGAAAGGAAGATCTGGTTAAATGATAGTGGTTGGTTGTGTTGGGAATCGAACTGGCTGAGGAAAACTCGAGAGAAAGGGATTGGAATCAGAAGAAGGGCTGTGAGAGAAATATGAGTGGCGAGGGCGAGAAGAAAAGGGCACAAAGGAGAATGGCGGGTTTGTGAGGGTAGTTGTGGCCACCTTTGCAAGTATGAACCGCACACTGACGAAGATGCCTATTGAGCCGGTCCTCTCGGTCCCGTTGAAGCTCTAGGGTGGATTTTTCTGATGCGAGTTCTCACTATAGGTATAAAGGGCAGAAGGCTGGGTTTCTTTTTCGGAACTTGGTTCCGATGTCCTCTTACTATTTATCTTACGGTTTGCATGTACGCACTTAACCCAGTTTGGGCAGAAGTGGAGATATATATATATATATGTAAATAATTATAAATATATATATATAATATATATATTAATAATATAATATTTTTATAAATATTATAATCCAACCAGTTCCTTGCGCCTATTGGGTTAGGTTGCTCAGATAGCACGGGGGAATTTTCCGATCGTGATAGTCCAGGAAATAAGTAGACGAAAATATAAGATATATATAATATTATATATTATATATATATATATTATTATATATATATATAATATATATATTATATAATTATATTTATATAATATATATATTAATAATTATATTTGCCGTTTCGCATATCCCGCAATTATGTTGCCATATTCTTCATGATCCGTCCCTAACTTATCCCATTTCGCCCGTCGTCATTTTTCTCTATGTCCTAAACCCTTAAAAGTTAATCCCATATCTGTGATCTTGAAGTCCTCCCACTTTAAGCAGTAATTCATTTGTATCTATATTCTTACTATATATTTTTTAGTAATTAGGTCATTATAAGTAAGTATATTATTAGTTTTTATTAATTTTTGACCTTCAGTTACTCTTCTCTTCTCTGGTTATAATATTCTTCTTCTCTGTTATATAATTCTATACCCACCCATGGAAGTTTGATTAATTATTACCTAGTGCCTGATGGTCGTAACATTGACTCAAAAATTATAATATATTATATAATATATATATATATATATATATATTTTATTATTAAATTTATTGTATATTTTTTATTATAATATATATAAAGATATAATATATAATATTAATACTTTAACGTGCTCCCCCTATGGCAAGGGGGGAACACTGGCCACAGGAATTCGATTTGAAGGCCGGCTTAACCCAAAACCGAGCGCCGACCAACGTTCGCAGTGGTTAATTCGCCCCAGGTGATAAAAAAATCCAAAACGGCTACGCGGAGATGTGAACCAGCTTCTCTCGTATGAAGGGCGTGAACTCGCCCTCCGCGCCACGATTAAATATACGGTTATATAATATATATAAGAATATTATTACTTAACATATATATATATATATATTAATATAATATATATATATATGCTTATTATTATATATATAATTAATATAATATATATATATTATATATAGCGTGGTAAACAAATACTCTCCCACCACTGGAAACATGCACATATAATTTCCACAATAAAGCCACACAACCCAAGCTTTGTTTAGACCTGGTTATTATCTACAATATCCAAATTATCAAGAAAAATATATCCTAGATACACTCTCCCACTTTACTTATTTTAATATATCCAACTATAACTTATTCATATTTTCTGTCGAAGGGTGGATTATTGTGCCTATGTAAAACAAACACTCTGTAAGCACGTCTCGAGACTCGGAAAATCTGCGAATCTCCTAACTTCACTGTTTCTGTGCTTAAAATCTTTCTTCTTCTACTACAATAATCTTGTGTTTCTGCTACTGTTCTAACAGAACAGATTTTCTCCTTTTTTTTTTTTTTTTTGAATATCTTACTACTTCCCACGAGGACTGTTATATCTTTCTCATCCAAATAACTGGGTTGCCTCTATTAGGGGATTTCATGTACCAACAACACTGAATGGTTGGGGTCTCATCATACTGATTTAGTGGGAGGAAGCCGACACATTTTCTCCAACGATTTGGAAGCATAATTAAAGAACCACACCAACATCCCGGATCGTTTCCAAACAATCTGAACACTACATAGTCAACCACAAATCCCTCTATTAATGCACCCCCTTCCGCAATTCGGGTAAATCTGAACCGCACAAACCAATATCTCTTATTTGACTTTCTCTCCAACAGCTCATCCTGCCCTATGCGTTTGGCATTACATAATATAAATGAATGACTGGTTGACTTCTGTGACGCTGTATCGGGCTTCTGCCCGATTAAGTGGAGCTGTTAATCGTGATATTGATTGGAGCAGGTATTTCCTTTCTCCACTAATCTTTCTCCTCATATCCAGTTCGATCGTTGGCTTGTTCTTTGGCCATTCAGGCTAGAGACATGGATCGGGAGTGAAATTCTCTCGTCCTATCAACTCTTACCCAATGTGTCATTCCAGCTGAAATCGTTGCAGGGATACTGTTCAAGCGAGCAAAGCGGGTTTATCAAACGGAAAGTGCCTAACTCCTGTTCTAAACGACATCTCTCTCTGCCAACATGTCTCTAACAACTTCTGTAATCACTTTCTCTCTTAATTCGAATTTGATGTTCTGTTGGCTAATCTCCATTGAAGGCCCAATCTCTCGGCCTCTTGTTTCCTTAACTCAACCATGGGACGATTCTGGCATTTCTTCCTTACTCTTTTCTCCTCTCAGGGTTGGTCCCTATGCTTTTGCTGTATTACTTTGATAGGTGCATGGTCCTGAATCAGAACGTTAGGAAGCTTTCCGATGGGCATTCCTCCCGATTTTGAGGAGTGTGCTTCCGTGCGGGCCCCGCCCCTCGTTCACGTATATTCGTCTATGTCTTAATACAAACACTTTTCCTCGATGGTTGGAAGGACGCACATTTGACCAACCTATTTCCGGAAGAAAAGGAAGCCGATCTGATCCTTTCTAACCATCTCCCTATAGCTTTCACTGTATTCTAGATCCTTACATGTAAAGGATTTAAAAGAACTCTCATTTCTTAATTCATCTGGAATCTCATTCACTCTTTCCGATCGCCAGTATGGCGGCTTTCGGCCGGCTCGAGGGTTACTGGCGATTACTTTTCCTGCTTACTGATTTAGTTCCGCCGCTTAAGAAAAACTTGCTGGTGGCGCTTGAACCAAGAAAAGCATTTGGCCGGGATGGCCAAATCGCTTCCTGCTCTCCGGTTCCCTTCCTTGGTTTTTCTCTCTTGCTTAACTTAATTCTAGCTTCTTCAAATCGTTCAATACGGCTGAGTTGATTGGGGGCGACTCTTTTCTGTCATATGTTTTGTCTCAGTTCTTCTTATATCCATACTTTAATTCACTTCAGTTAATTGATTCACTAAGCTCTATACTTCTATCCCACTCATATATGCCGAGACTGCGGAACCCTTCATTCTCAACTTCATTTTATTCTGTCCCCTCTTTTACTTCTTAGAATTGCCTCTCGTCTGATCTTTCCGATTCTATTCTGATAGAATTTCTCGGTGGGGTCGTCTCAACTATTTAGAAATTCAATTCTTTTAAAAACCCAAACTCTACAATCCTCTCTAAACACACTTTTCCTACTTTCTAATCTCTTTCAGAGGGTCTCTCGTGCTCTCCTTTTCATATTACATCCTTGGCCTAGATAAACAAATGTCTTGGAAACTTCCAACATCCACGAAACGTTTTTCTAGGGTGCCAGGAGAAAACTGAGGTTGTGTAGACTGCGAATCTTGTTCTTCCTTCCAAGTTACCAGCCTATACAAGGGTCTTTAATCCTCCGCCCTGTATGGTACTGCTCTAATATCTGGCGGACGGGATGTTCACCCGGTATTTGGAGGGCGAGTCATAAGGTCAAAGGCTTATTAACTGTTCTACTTTCCACTTCCACTACGCCTCTGATTCTTTGCGGCCGCGATTGGTGCTTATCTTATCCTAAGGTTACCAGCGGGCAGGCTTTTTCTTTCCTGCCATCTCTTCTGTGAATCTTCGTCTTCATCTTTTCCTGCTGAATAATCTACCCCACTGTTCACCCTGTTGTTGCTCATCTGCGTATTTACGGTTGTTGGTGACTTCTGGGCGTAAACAAAAATAAAATGTAAGTATAACTCGCTTTTAAAGCCTGTTAAAAAAAAAAAAAACTCATACCTATTCGCTAACTACATGGTTTAAACAAACACTCAATACCACTTCTTCAACAGCCTAATCAACTATGCCACGCGTTTATCAAAACCCGCCCCCCCCATTTCTTCGCATTTCTTCCTGACAGGAGGATATAGATATCAAAAGCATTTGGGAACAACAGTCCCCATTCACATTTTAATTGATAAAGTTGCAAAAAGACAAAAAAAAATATAGCAAATTTCCTTTCCTATTCCGGTCGGTCAGCTAGAGTAACACGCCACATCTGCGTTACATAAAATATATAGGAGAGTCCTCCCTCCAGGAGGAGACATCCTTCACGCAACACTTTCACCTTTTTATGCCAAATCACCACCTCCTCATTTTATTTAAAATCATGGCATTGCAAATATTTAACAATCAGTTCAGAGCCTAAAAATACGTTGCATGCAAAGAAGAGAATTGCAACAATAGATCTACTAGAACAGTAGTAGCTGGTGTTATCTGTAAAAAAAAAAGTTTCACCTACAAATTTTTCTTTTCAAAGAACATTAGACCTCTCAATAACAACCCGATCTTCAGAAGAGTAACTTTGATAAACACACATGAAATTCACTCCACACAACAATGTTACTTCGAAAGCCACACATAAATGTATCCAAAGTATTAACTGGAGAAATTTGGCCAGCAGAAGATCCTCACAATAGTTTACGGAAAACACCTCTGCTCAGAATAAAAACGAGTTATGTCTTCCCTCCACAATCCCAACCACCCACTACCCTGTACTGGAAACAATTCGGCCCTATATAGCGTATTCTTGAACATAATTGGTTCAATTTGAGTATAGTTAGATCTCCCTGCCACAAAACAATCAGCAACTCCACCCCCCTTCTCTTGCCCTTGAAGGAGAACCTACACCAGCGCTATAACTACTTCTTACATATACAATCAACTTTTCCACCCCACCTCAGCGCCACCGCCCATATTAAACATTCATACCCAATTAACCCAAAACTATTTACGTATACACGGTAACAAACCAACTTTGCACGTCCACTGAAATCATACAGAAACAAACTTGAGCCCCGTCTATGCTTGGGACCCATTTCTTCCCGGTCAGGAATTGTAAATTTAAATTTATAAGCAATTTAAACCACTTATTCGTGTAGCACAACTATGAAAAAAACTCCCTCTCACTTAGCGAAAAAACAAGACAAACTTGTACAAACTACTTTTAACAATTCTGACCCGCTTACATGTGTCGGAATATATCTGTGCTGGGTCAACCTGCTTCTCCTAGAAGGGAAGTGGGCCAATGACAGTACACCATAAGTAAATACTCCCACATAGCGCTAAAAACGAAGGATGAAGGAAGGAACTGCGAAAGAGAAGGCCAAGGGAGACCAGGACGATGGGCAGATGTCGGGTTGTGGCACCAGTCATACAAAAGTCGCGAGACGAGTGGATTAAAAACAATCCTTACAAGATTCATTATATGATTGACATTATAGCGATGATCTATATAAATAATATATATATACTTATTAATAAAGATAGATAATAGATAATATATATAATATAAATTATATATAACTCCTCGTGCGCGCAGGAGGAGTTATCGCCGGCCCTCATACGAAGGAGAGCTGCTTTCTAATCCGTCCGAGCAGTAGATCTGGAAGTTTTATCACCTGGGGGCAAGAATTAAAACGACCCTCGAAACCACGTGGTGCGCGGTGGTTTGGATAGGCCGGCCTAAGTCGATTTCCTGGGTCCCCGTTGACCTGCATAGGAATAAGCACGGGGCTAAAAGTATTATGATGATTTAATTCATATATATATATATATAGTAAGATTATAAATAATATATTATATATATATATATATATATAATTATATTATATATAGTGATAGTAGTATAATATATATATTATAATATATATTATATATTAGTAGGCCAACTATTATATCAGTCCTATAAAGAGGCCTCTACGAATGGTATTTTGGTGCTGTTAACATACGCTGAGGAGTTGTTTTTACCAAATATGATATCATATATTTTTATATTAAAATTTTGCTTTACTCGCTCATTTTCTTTCCCTCTTTGTAATTATTAAGTGGTGGTGTCGTGGACGGTTCTGTGCACTAGTGCTGGTCCTGTGTCAGTGCGCATCTTCCGTTGAAAAGATAGTTATTCCGTTGATAATAAATACAACTGCATCAAAGTCACCAGCACCAATATGACAGAAATGTTTCCTCATCGAAGGAGGCAGATTCCTTTTTCTAGATAGACTTGGGGATTGAACGGAGCAATTATAGGAAGGTGAATGAATAAACGCAGAGATAGAAAGTGTTTGATTGTATAAGGAGAATCGAAAGTACCTAAGTCTAGTATTTTAAGTTCATCACCATAATGATATAAGACAAGGTTAGGGATCTGTACTTGTTTAAGGATGTTATGAATAGAGAATTGTTTTCGAATTCACTCGCTGTGAGTGAGAATTGGAGCAAAGTCACAGGCGGTGGTGAGTGTTGAAATCGCTAGGAATAATGATTTGGGATGGCGAAAGAATGTACTTTTGGGGTTTAAGGTGTCAAGTAATTTTAGAGTAGCAGTAGAGACTGGAAAGGTATAAACAGAAAAGTTTGTCTTAGGCAAGAGATGATAACCCCTAAAGTGAAAAAAATTCAAAAAGACTAAATTAGACACGAGAGCAGGCATTGTCGTTTCTCGCATAGCTGAAAATTGAGGAAAGGCCTACAGTTAGAGGGAACTGTGTTGATGTTGGTGTACTCAAACCTCTGTTTCGGTTATGAACAAGGATCGAGTGAGGTGATGGTCAAAGATAGAAAATTAGAATAAGGACTGTTAATGCTTCAAAAATTAATTAAGACCAACCAACCGGAACGTGGACTGTCGTAGAAGTCATATGATTCTGGGGACATGTGGATGAGGGCATTTTTTGGATTCCTTTTAGGGATTGTGAAAGAATAAACGAAAGTGTAGTAAAGTAGTATGGTCATATGGGAAGGATGGATGGTGGCGAGTGTGCTGGGAATCGACCGGCCGAGACCGAAAAAAAGTGGATATGTCAGCAGAGGAATGTAAGTTTGGCAGAGGCGAGAAGAAAAGTGCATAATAGGAGTGAATGGCTGGGTTTTGTGATAGGCTATGGATGTAGGCAAGAATAAATGGTTTAGTATTAATAGTGAAGTGAGACACTGATGTTCTGTTTCCATGGCTATTTAATTTGTATGTGGACGGATTGTGTAATTAAAGAATTATAGGCAAGGGAAGGGGTTAGACTGATATGGAATAGAGGAGGATGAATGCCCTTTTATTAATATTGTACGGCAGTATATGTTGGTTTTGTGTGGCGAATCTGAAGAAAGTTTGAAGGGTTTGCCAGGGTGTGTAAAACGAGAGGTTTGAAGTAAATATAGATAAAAGTAAGGTGATGGCAAGGCAAATGGAACAAGTATATCAGAGTTTAAATATTTAGGCTATACTCGATTTATTAAAAGGGAACGGCATGATTTGTTGTAGAGACAGGAAATGTTGCAAAGAATGGTAGAAGGAAGTATATTGATACAATTAAAAACTCTTGGTGAAGCAGGGGGGACTAACCTAGAGGCGCTAGGTTCTGCATTTAACTATGTATGTGTAAACTGGCGTAATGTATAGCAGGAGAAAAATAAAATGAATAATGGTAGATTTTTCAGATAAAAATCTTATGGGAGGCTAGGTGTAAGAATTGATAAAATGAGGAATGAAGGTGTTAGGGAGCCGTTTGGTGAAAAAAAGCGTGAATGAGAGAATAACAAAATGAGTTGTATTAAGTGTGTCATATTTAAAGGTACCTACGGAAAGATTGATCGTCATTAAAATTTGTGTTCTTAAAGGAAGGAATGAATTTAACAGAACAAAGAATGATGCTATAGGTGAAATGGTAAAAACCCCCGGGGGTTGTGGGTCTGACATTAGCTGTAACTCGGTGTTGTGAGCTCTGATCGTTTGAAATGCTGCGTTTGGACTCGCCATCTTTAGCACGGGGTGAGGGTTGGGACTTCTTTCACTTCGGTCAATAACTATTGATTCAGTGCATAGTTGCACCCACACACCCCATTTTAGGGGGGGAAGGAATTCTGCAGCTTCCCGGTGGGCAACACCCATACCCCCCCTCACAAAAAACGCAAGCCATTCTCCCTTTATGGGGCACTCTTCTTCTTCTCACGCATCTCGCCAGAAACTCAACATCTCCTCTCCCCAGACATTTCCTTTAGCTGATCTCAATTCCAACTTTTCTTGTTACAATCCATATCAGTCCCTACTCCATGATACCAAAACGCATCCTCAACCCGTAGAACTTCTTCATCACGACTCATTTTCGTCTGTCTTGCACAAATTTTATCCCTTCTTCACGAAGACAAACTCCTCTAATATCGTTCAGTTTCTCAATTTAATCAAATTCTTCTCAACACCTAACCACGTCCCTAAGATATCATCTGAATCACATTGAACTTTAATTCACTACTTCTTATTCCAGACCTAGTCCACTAACATACCATCTAACACAGGTAAACAAAAACATACCCATTGGCAACCCTACCCGCACGTCAAAACCTAGTTCTTTACATCACCATGGATTTAAGCTCTAGTCACCGTGCCTTACCATTCACAACTTATACTCCAAGTTTGGCATTTCACCGTCCCTACACTCCACATAGTATACTAAGCCTATTAAAACTCAGGACACTTGTTTCCATGCTCACCATTCCACCATAACTTTCACACCGAGGACTGTTCTCACTCACAAAACCATAACCTTACTCTATTCTCCTTACTTTCAAACACTTCGTTTTACAACAACCCTGCCAAATCCCTCTTAACCCAATCAATCCTCACAAACTCTCTTTTCAGAGTTTTCCGCCAACAAAACCAAATCATTCCCACATATAATAAGGAGCTGTACCCCTTTTTCCACACTTCTCCACTGCCACCCTGCAATCTTTAAATACATGCCACAAGAACAAAATTGAAAGTAAACCAAGGTTCAACCACTATCCCGCCTCACTCACTATTTAAATTAACCAGATCACTTCAAAAACTCCATCTATCCTACACAATGCTCTTCACATAGGTCATACAACGTTTTGATTCCTTTCAGAAGAAACCACCAGCACATATATCACTAACAGCCTTTGCCATAAGGTTCCTATAATTCCTGTCACACGCCGTTGGCAAATCCAACTAAAAACCTAAAATACAATTATTGTTCTCTCATTTCTCCAGTATTTGTTCTTGTTAAAAGGATTGATTCCACACACCCTTTACCCACTCTAAACGCCAACCTTTCTTCACCAATCTTCAGTTCGTTCAAGGTCACTCGGACGCATCTCGTCTCCAAAAAACCGCATTATCTTCCTAAAACATTAATAAACTAATTCCCTTAAAATCCTACATTTACCTTATTAAGGTACTATTTATGAAAATTTTTTCTCCATTCAATTCCTTCGAAAACGATAACCCCATAAACGCTTTTAGTACAACTTCAAAGCCACTTCAAATCACCATCTCGCACCCTCCGTTCTTGATCACACCAAGTAATTTTCATCTATACCTGCAAGGAACCATTCTTTTTCATTTCTCAACCTCCTACCCATTACCTCCTTCCTTACTAATGACTCATGCCGCTCAAAAAATATAATCCCTTCTTGCACCATTCAACCCAACATTCATACACCTCTGCAATACTGCAAGTTATCCTGATTCGAAAATAGTCCCCAACACTCTCACATCATCTTTTCATTATTACAAAAGACACCATCCTTTTTTCATTTCTAAACCGGTAGATCCCTATTCTAGTCTTAGCCATTTCTCGATTTTCTTCAGATCTGCCTATCCTGTAAATCCGCATCAATCCCCTCCAGACTGCTCTCTCTCCTCTCCTCTCTCTTCGCCTCTCTCTCTCTCCTCTCTTCTTCTTTCTCTCTCTCTCTCTCACTCCTCCCTCTCCTCTCCCTCTCTCCTCTCTCCCTCCTACTCTCTCTCTCTCCTCCTCTCTCTCCTCTTCTCTCTCCCTCTCTCTCGTTCCTCTCTCTCTCCCTCTTTCTCCTGTCTCTCTCCTCCCGTCTCACTCTCTCTCTCTCTCCTCTCTCTCTTCTCTCTCGCTCTCTCCTCTCGTCTCTCTCTCTCTCTTCCTCTCTCTCTCTCCTCTCGTCTCTCTCTCTCATCTCCTCTCTGCTCTCTCTCTCTCTCTCTTTCTTTCTCCTCTCTTCCTCTCTCATCCTCTCTCCTCTCTTCTCTCTCTTCTCTCTCTCTCTCTCTCTCTTTTTTTTTTTTCTTCCTTTATTTTTTTTTTCCTTCTCATCTCTCTCTCTCTCTCCTCTCTCCTCTCTCTCCTCTCCTCTTTCCCTCTCTCTCTCTTCTCTCTCTCTCCATCTTCTCTCGTCTTCTTCTCTCTCCTCTCTCTCGCTCTCCCTCTCTCCTCTCTCTCTCTTCTCTCTCTCTCGTCTCTCCTCTCCTCTCCTCTTCCCTTCCTCTCTCCTCTCTCGCTCTCTCTCTTCTCGTTCTCTTCTGCATCTCTCTTCTCCTCTCGTCTCGTCGCTCTCTCTCATCCTCTCTGCTCTCTTCTGCTCTCTCTCTCATCTTCACTCTCTTCACATGTATGCAGAACTTTAGTATTATTTTCCTCCTCATACATTCCAAAACATCTTTTCCTTTGACCTTCATTCATTGCTTTTAGTTGAACATTACAAAAACCACGCTTCTTTTTACTTTTAAACCGCTTGCGGCACACCTCGTCATTCCCGACCATTCGCTAACATCTACTTTCCTACTTAGCAACAATCCACTACTTGATCTTTTGCCTACTATAACACCCACTTTCCTGTCATTTGTTCAGATTTGTCAGTGTCAACTCTGTCCAAACTCAAAAAATCTGATATTTTGCATGCGCTTCTAAAACTATCCTTTACCTTGTCACTTCAAACTTCTCATCAAATTCACCCACGTTCCCCTTATCACCTTCTTCTCTATCTAAACTTTTCATACAACTAATTAACAAAACATATAATGATCCGTAATCCCATTCCTAACCCCTCGACTGTTCAAATTCCCAACAAGCAGAACTTAACATTTGATGTGATGGTAGTACAGGAAGGAAAATCCACTTCGAAGAATCGTCATAAAACATGCAGATGAAACAGGTAGAATTGTGTGGTTTGATGGTGCAGAAGGGAATAGTTTTCTTTTGGGATGAGTATTACGTAAGACGTAAGGTTAAACAGTGAAGAAGTCGAAAAAGGGAAATTCGCAGGGTGATAGATGAATTACTGGTGGATGGAAATGATTAAAGACACGGGAGAGGCGGAGATGTATTGATAGATTTTGAAGTTGTGTTAAAAAAGCATTATCTGGGCGATATAGTTCGAGGATGGGAGAGACAGTACATATTATTACCTTGAAATAAGGGGTTAAGGGGATAGGGGTAAACTGTAGACATTATAGGAATTGATGAGTGTTGTAGAAGAGGTAATTGCTTGGTGTATTGTGGCGAAATGCTTCAAGCGACTAAGAGGACTGATTTGTTCTTAGACACAAGGAAGCGTTAAAGTGGTTAAGATGATGTGATCCAAATTTGATATTGAAAAATAATTGATTTCTTTGAAGGTAAGGAAAAGAAATTAATTATTATGGTTTTATGACTTACAACAGGGCGTAAGAAATAGATAGCTATGAAGCTCTTGCTCAAGTGTTAGTTGATAATTTATAGTTTCAGTAGGGCTTCTATATGGAAATCAAAAGTATGTATGACAAGTAAGGCGCTGTAAAGAATAATGAATCGAAGTAATGGTTAATATGAAGCTGCGGTGAGGGCCAGAGGTGTGTTAGTCTCCTTGGTTATTCAAAAAAAACTTGATATATAGAGGCTGTTCATTATGAAAAGAAATGAGTGGGGATGGTTAGATCATAGAGAGAGTGGAGTAACCTACCTATTATTATGGCAGATTGATTGTTTGTTGTGGCGAATCGAAGAGATGGTTTGAGAAATTGAAGTGAAGATTTAGCAGGGTTGTTAAAAGGGGGGGGGGGGTTTGAAGAATTAAACGTAGAAAAGAGTAAGAGTAGTGGTGAGAGCCAGTCCTACGGTGAATCTATATGTTAGAGTAGCAGGCCTGGAAAGTGTCTCCCGAGTTTAGATATTTAGGATATGATGTTGGTAAAAGAAACGGATATGCATAGTGTAGCAGAAATAAAGATTTGTTTTAAATGCTAAGCGGCTAATATTAAGTGTAGGTTTTCTTACGACGGACATAGACACGTTTTTGGAGTTTTCTATAACAAAAATATAATGACTTCAAAGGTTGGAGTCGCTTTTTCTAATCATATACAGAGATTTTCACATTTACAAATTAATATGGTATCTCTTTAATAAATGTTACGGATTTTTCCTAAATTTCAACAGTAATATAAATATTTATTTGAGTTAGAGATAATCGTACTAATAAATATAGGGTACTGAGGGACATATACTGATTTGAAACCTGGATGATCTAATATTTCATGCTAGTTATGATATAAAAATTTATGAATGTGTTTCAGTTGAAATGCAATTTTAAAATAGAGAGCGAACCACGAATAAAAGAGGCGAATTTATTATAGTTTTCGAGTGGGGCTAGGTTTGAGAAGAATTGATATTAGTCCCAGCAGCATTTTATTGGCGTTTATTAATGGAATTTTAAGATTTGTATTTGTAACCGACGTGTAGAGTTTGATAGTTGTACACTCGAGTAAGGAAACGAAAGATAGTTGTTGAAAACTGTTTTAATAAAATAAAATGATGTACTATCTTAAAAGTTTTACGTTGACGCGTATTCTTGGTCTTAATATAAAAAACAAATTGTTGAAACCTCTTAAAAAGTGTGCCATTGTCCCATGATAAGTCGGTTGGTAAGGGATGATTCAGACATTTGTACAAAAGATCGTGAGTTGTTATGAATCAAACGGCTGGAGACGGAAGGAAAATGCATTGGGTCCATTAAGGAATGCACCTGGAGGAGGAGGATGGGAATTTGCAGAGGCGAGAAAAGTGGTAATACGGAGTGAAATGACGGATTTTTTACGGGGGAGGTAAGGTTGTGCCACACCTGGACCAAGGGATGAAAACCCCTTCTTGACGAAGCCATAGATGAGGGTCTTCGCAGGGGTCCCGGAAAGCTCTAGGAACTGGATTATTCTGACTGCGACGATCTCTCCTAATAGTAATAGAAAGGTTTAAAATTTGTGTATTTCTTGCGAACTTTTTAATATTTTCTACTCTTTTCTGTTCAGTGCATGTCACGCAACCTTAATTTTCCATTCTTGAGTAATTTGAATCTAGTAGATAAAGTTCATTTCGTTGCAGATCATGATTATGAACATAATTTATTTCTTTTATTAAGACATGAAATAAATAAAAAAACAGAAAAGGAGTATATTATAATTGTATATTACGTTATTCTTTAAATAACAATATTATAATATATATATATGATAAGTCGTTTTTTATAATTTAAATATGGGAATATATTATTGTTGTCTATTATATACTGGTATTAATATTAATTTCAATAGTTGGGTTGTCTAATAATTTTGTTTTAATTATAATAATAATGTTTAACTTCCCTAATATACTCTGTTAACGCTATCGTTCTATGACATATTTTATTAATCGATTTAATCATGAAATTTTCAAAGTAAATATGGTTGAATGAGTTTCATATCTTTCAATAAAAATATTATTGATATAACTGAAAATTATTGCTTTTAAACCTTCTTTTCGCGTTTAAATACCCTTAAGATTGAAGTTTTAGACCAGATCACTCTTACAAATGTACATTTGTATAAAATAAATAATGAATTAAGTTATTAAAATTGAAATTTCATTTCCTGGACACACAAGAAACAGAAAGATCAATATTATATTAATTGTTTTTATTAATTGATTGTAAATATATTACTTTTTGTTAATGGAAATTGTCCCCAACTAGGTTAATGATTGTTAATTCTTATCATTATGTTAAAGTGTATGATGCATGAAAAGCTATATTCCATAGTATATAGTGTGTGAAACACACTGTTATTTAATCAAAGGTATTTAACTTCCTTCAATGACTTAAAGAAACTTTGAATAGAAAGAAAAATAGTCGTAGCAACTTGTTCCTATAAATTTGTCACGAACATACATGACTAACAATTTTACTGTATACTCTCTTAAAAACAAAGCTTACCGATTGATATAAAGCTAATGCATTAACTAGAAGTTGATAATTATAAATTTGTTTGGCTGAAAATTAAACTTAGGAGTGCGGTTTCATATCTCGTTCTTTGCGGAGGTTTTTTCAATTTCCACGTGCATTTGGACAAAGAAAAAATTTGATCGTTTCATTGGAAGGTATTTTCAAAAATATAGCATGAAAAAGTGATATATTATTAAACTATGTTTTCTATGAGCCTGTCCTTAACAAGATTGAGCTGGATTATATTTATAAATAGAAATTTGAATATTTTTCTTAAATACCAAGATATTTCATTTAGTTGTGAAAACCTGTTTTACATGTAAAAATTTAACTCTCTTAAAATTAAGAAAATTTTTAAATCACATTACAAATTTAGAACTCTTAAAAGTACGATTTTTCGAAAATTTCTCAACATTTGAATTATTTGGTAAATCTTAAAATGAGTTTTTAACCGTGGATTTTTCAACTGAGTACATTGTACAAACAAAAAGATATGTGATTGTACTAATTGATTATAAGTAGCCAAGTATATACAAAAATGGAGAAAAGAGATTAATAGCTTTGATGGAATTTTTTCAACAATATGTTTAGAAGTTTTTTGAATCGTTAAATTGACGTTTTTAAGATGAACAATTGTTTCAACTATGTGTATTTGTATATATCATAATAGTTTACGCAGCATTGTATAATGGTCGAGACCATTAAAAACTTCGTTTTTAAAGAAAAAACTTCTCCGAGTTGTGGTTTATTACCGAATCGTGTAAGTTCAAATAAAAATAAATTTTTTATAAACTTTAACTGGATATATATAATTTTACGCATCTTTCCTCTACCTTATTTTACATACTAATTTTCTCGAGAATCTCTCTTACAAACATGTTACGCACTTTTTCCCTAGTTTAATCTATTTAAAATATATTTGGTAATCTTAAATTACAAGTTTTTTCAAAGAATGGTTCTCCATAATTATTTCAAGTCCGACTGTCAAAAATACTTGACATAATAGTATACACTTGAATTGATTTGACATTCCTAGATATAAAGGAAAAGAAGATGTTCAGTGATTTTGAAATATTAATTTTCAAAGTAGTCTTATACAAATGGCTATTTGATATGACTAGGTTTTTCCATTTAGTTTATTATTGAAAAAAGTGCAACCAAGGAATGACGTTGTTTTGTTATATATATAAATAAGAGAATTTTGAGCACAATTGCCCTTCATTGAGAATTTCGATTAAAACAGTAATTGATAAAATAAAGACATTATATACCTGAGCATATTTTTTAATTACGTAGTGATAAACATTCTTCCGTGATTGTTTTTATTTTATTTACCAAATCTTTATGCACTTCCAGTGGACAAAATGTTTACGCCGTGGTGTACTAACCAAAGATCCTTAGTAACAACAGCCATCGATTAAAACAGTATCACCCATTTAGCACCTCTTAAAAGTATCGACTATTTAATACCTATTATTCATATACATAATCAATACATTTTATTCAAGCAGTTTATTGTTGAGAGAGCATTACTTTAATTTCTGGGCATGACGTGAACTATCCACGGCATCAAATTCAGCATTCATTTGGATACAAATAATTTGTTTTCAGTAGGATATTCTATATGTGACATTCCAGAGATTCCTTCTTTATTATATACAAATATTAATGATTCTTCTAAATACTTTTAATTCCGAAATGATGTGATTACTTATATATATACATCAATTCTTTTTATTTACAAATTTAGGAACTCTTAAAAAGATGAAGACGATTTTATCGTCCTAAAAGTATAATCTACATTGAAAGTTATTTGTTCTTAAGTAAGTAATTCTTAAGATTTAGTTTTTTACCTGCAGGTAGCTGAATTTATGCAGATGATTTATATACGAAAAAAGAAGCTCATATATAGATATATTAATTATCTATTTGACACTATTTGCCAAGTCCAAAAGGCTTGAGCCACAACTCCCTCAATTATTATAGTTTGTAGATGTCTTATATACTTGACCCTTAATTTTTAATCTCATATTTCAATTATTGTCTTTGTATATACCAATAGTTTTTCAAATCTGAGAGTTTTGAAAACCTGTTCTTTAATAAAAAATTAACTCCATAAATGTACGCTTTTTCTTAAATTTTCGGTAACCACTTTGACTATTGAGAGGTATAATTCACTAAGGCATAAGACTGCTTAAATAGCATAATACGACAGCTTCTTGGTTCTAAATGATTACAACATTATGAATCTCATTCTACCGAGTTAAATACCTCCTATCATATTTGAGATATTTGAAATTCTAACTTAGTTTGCGAGTATTATTAGCAATTGACCATTTCGAATAAAATATATCTAGTGTTTGGTTATTAGAGAGAATTGCTTAATTATATTCATATAAGCAAAAAAAAGAGAATTTCCAATTAAATCATTTATAGAAGTCTTGTGTTTCTTTTTATTTGATCTGATTTTTAATTTTTACATGAATAAGTTTGTATAGTTTGAATCTCTTGAATTATTTACAAAAAATGCGGTTCTATTATTCAATAAAAAACTTACTATTTTATTCATAAAAAAATATTTTTTAAAAATTCTAAAAAATTACGGCCTTTTTTCCTCCTTAATGTTTTATTATACGATTAATATAAAAACTCAAAAGTAATTTCTCAGCAATTTGCGAAAAGTTTCAAACATTGAAATATTTGTAAGTCGTGGAAAATAAGTTTTGTTTCAAAGCCGATTATATATTCAGCATCTATGAAAAATTTAATATTGTGAATCTTTAAATTCAAATTTAGAAACAGTTGACAAATTTTCAAAAAGCAGAGAAGAAGATGGTTGATTCAATAAGTTTGCGCTAATCCCCCGGTTGTCTTATGAATTACGCACGTATAATATGTAATTTGATAAGAAATAAATAATGTCATGCCAGAAAATAATTACCTATTGTTCGATTAGATATTATTAGAATATATTTCAACAGAAAGGTTATAATTGTATGTAAGACATATAACCCGTTTAATTTAATAAAAAGAGTATTATTAACTTCTAAAATTACGTTTTTTCTAAATTTTTATTTTTATTAATAAACATTTAAAACATTAACAATTCTTTATATAATTTATTTCATCATTTTCTCCTATAAATCTTATATATATACAAACATATCCATTATGGTAAAATCTTCATTAAATTGAGTGTTTAAGTATTTTCGATAAGGCCATGCTTTAAAAAGATATAAAGTTCAGTTGAAATGCAATTTTAGTCCAATAAGCAGAAATATAATTATTTATTAATATAGTTATATAGGGAGTGATCAATGAATGAAACTGTGCTATTTTTAAAAGAAATTTATTCCCTCCCCCTTAGGGTTCGCTTGCGTAGCTCTATTGTTTTTATATTGACCTCCTATAGAGCTTCATGTTCTTAAAATATGAAAAAGATGAAAAGGATGTGTTTATAAAAAAAATATTTATGAATTAACTGGTCTGAAGATATACAGCTTTGTTCCTTAGTCAACTCGTATATAGTACACTATTTTATAGCTATATATTTCATAACTCTTTACTAAAATTTTGATAACGATATGGCTTCTCTAAATTTTCAACACATTCGCTACATATGAATATTGACCATATGATTTATTTTCTTATTAAGATGAAATTTTTCAATATTTGTTTATAATAATTTATTACAGCACTATGATACCACTAAAAATTCATAATTGAAGCTTGTAGAAACCCTGTTCTCTTCAATATAAGAAATTTTCAACTCCTAAAGCATTTTCAAATGCTTCATATCTTTTAAACTATTTCCTTTACAAATTTTAGAACTTCTTAATAGACCGATTATTTTCCTAAATTCAATATCTCCGTATAATATCTCGTCTCTTTT
>JABUQX010015043.1:0-7500 GCA_015478945.1 Trachelipus rathkii
TGGTCTGTGCAAAGAGATCCGACCGTTTTTTTAGTTTATTTTTTTTAAAAAAAACGCACCCAAAAAACCCATTTACATTTTTTTTCTGCATCTGTGCATCATTTATATATTAATAGCAGCAGATAATTCAAATATATGAATTGTAAATCGAAAGTTAAAGCCATGCCAACTTCCTATATATTACGGATGCTCCTTGCAGAAATTTATGAGCGTATGAAATTTCCCATAAAATCCACACATTATTTATTAACTCTTATAACGTTAAATAAATGGGATCTTCACATCAATTACTCTTACAAGTTTTCACACAGGCAAAACACATCAATTACTCTTACACATTTTTCACACAGGCAAAATGCATATTCTTAAAACGTTCATGTGTATAGATAAAAGTTATCCCAAACTTCTGAAGCGTGATAAATATTTTTCCTAAGGAATGGAATTAATAGTTCTGAATGCATGCCAAGAAATATTCTGACTCAGCACAATCAATAGAAACCGATTTTCATTTCAAAGAATCTGAATATCTTTATTTATTACTCTGTTCCAAATGCATGACAATTGTATAGTAGATACTCGATAGCCTAATTTGGATTTTATAGGTTTTATTAAGGACCCAATAGGAAAAAAACTGTTATAGTTATATTTATTTCATATTTATATTAATTTTATTCATTATTAAAATAAAAATAAAACAAACTGCAGCCACTATTAAAATTATTGGAATCGATAAAAATGCGAATATAATTTTAAAGAAAATAAATTAGTAATATTTACTTTATTTATACTATAGTAAAAGTAAGAATCGATTAAATGGCATATTTGTAGATACTGTACTGTGACTACCGAGGTACATAACTTAACCTAACAACCTAAACTAACCTAACCTAAATTAATTTTCATTATTATACCAGTTTGTAATCAGTAAACTTCCGAGGTTATGGAACTACGCTAGGCTTGTGAGGTAATTGCAATACAACCTCACTAGTTACAGTACAGTATCGACAAATATGCCCGATTAAATTATAATTATAACTAGGTGAAGTACTTTTATTTTATTTATTACTAATTTATTTATGACTTACCACCAACTTGCCTAATATATATATATATATATATATATATATATATATATATATATATATATATATATATATATATATATATATATATATATATATATATATATATATATATATATATATATATATATATATATATATATATTTATTATATATATATTTGTCTTTAGTATCACAGGGATTTGGACCCCGGTCCATATTTGTACCACCTTGACCTTGACCTTTTTTGACCTTTTCTGACCGCGACCTTTTTTTGAGCTCGAATTTTTTACCTGACCTGACCTTTTTGGCCTTCACCTTTTGGCCTTGACCTTTTTTCGACCAACCCTTTGGTCTTCCATGGGTCATTTTTGGCCCACGGTATTTTTTGGCAACCCTAATTTTTTGGCAACCCCAATTTTTTTCGGCAACCCTGATTTTTGGCAACCCTTCGAAGAAGGGTTGCGCCAAACGGTTGCGTCAGCAACCGTTGTACGTATTGGCCCCCTATTTTACGCCCCCTAATTTTTCGACCATGGGTCAATTTTTGCCCACGGTAATTTTTGATCTTCCTTTAGGGGCTTAGCCCTTTTTTGATGTCTTAACCTTGTTTGACCATGATATTTCGACCAACCCTTTGATCTTCCATGGGTCATTTTTGCCCACGGTAATTTTTGGCTACCCTTTGGTCTTCCATGGGTCAATTTTGGCCCACGGTAATTTTTGGCTACCCTTTGGTCTTCCATGGGTCAATTTTGGCCCACGGTAATTTTTGGCTACCCTTTGGTCTTCCATGGGTCAATTTTGGCCCACGGAAATTTTTTGCTACCCTTTGGTCTTCCATGGGTCAATTTTGGCCCACGGTAATTTTTGGCTACCCTTTGGCCTTCCATGGGCAATTTGGCCCACCCTACCCTTTCGACCAACCCTTTGGGTCTTCCTTAGTCAATTTCTTGACCCCACCCTAATTTTTTTCGACCAACCCTTTGCTTCCATGGGTCAATTTTGGCCCACGGTAATTTTTGGCTATCCTTTAGGGGCTTAGCCCGTTTTTGATGTCTTTACCTTGTTTGACCATGATATTTCGGCCTTGATTGCCATATACCATGGGTCAATTTGGCCCACGGTAATTTTTGGCTACCCTTTAGGGGCTTAGCCCGTTTTTGATGTCTTTACCTTGTTTGACCATGATATTTCGACCTTAACCTTGCCATATACCATGGGTCAATTTTGGCCCACGCCAATTTCTTGCCCACTCGTGGCCCACCTAGGGACCGACCGGGGCTGGAATTTTGCCGGGGCCGGGGCCGGGGCTGCTCTAATTTAGCCGGGGCCGGGGCCGGGGCCGGGGCCGGGGTTAGCTAAAATTAGAAATGTAAGTCAAAAACACTGAGTCTTAAAACTTAGGATGAAAATTAAATATAATTTCAATTAATTAATAATTTTAATTATAAAAAAGGAATACATTTAATTAATTCAATTAAATAAATATTTTCGAAAGAAATTTTTAGAAAATAATTGATTTTCTAGAAGAATAAGTTGTATTAAATATATATATATATATATATATATATATATAAAATTATTTTATATATATATATATATATATATATATATATATATATATATATATATATATATATATATATATATATATATATATATATATATATATATGTTTGGACAGGACCGACGAGGGGTGGAGGGAGTGATCGGGGCTTTTGGTATTGGAGGAAGGAACCCTGCAGGGGAGGGGGTTATAGATTTTTGTGTACAGAATGATATGAGCGTGATGAACACTTTTTACAACCATAGAGATAGCCACAAATGGACGTGGTACAGATGGAATGGAGAGGGTAGAGGATACGAGGAGAAATCAATGATTGACTTAATGCTAACAAATAATAAAAGACTGTTTAAAGACGTGAAGAGCATACCGTCGATCTCGGGAGACTCGGATCACCGTTTGGTTGTAGGAAAGATGAGAATAGATGGTGTTAAACCATATAAATGTAAGGTTAGGAAGAGATTCATGGTGGAAAAGTTACAAGAGCCGGAATGTAGAGAAAAATTTAAGAGGGAAATGGAGGGTAAAAGATGGAATGGGGTGATGGATGCGGAGGTGGACGAGAGTTGGAGAGCATTGAGGGACGCCCTGTGGGAGGTGGCTGAGGATGTTGTGAAAGTGAAAACAATTCATGGAAGAAAAAAGAAACAAACTCCATGGTGGACTGAACAAGTTCAGACGGCGGTAAAGAGAAAAATGAAATGTTTTAAAAGGTGGATAAAGACGAGAGGAGTGGAGGAGAGGGAGGAATATGTGGAAGCGAGAAGAGAAGCTGAACAGATAAAAAGAAGAGAAAAGGAAAGCACATGGGAAAGGATTGGAGGAGAATTGGAGGAAGACCTTCAGGGGACGAGAAAGCTAATCTACAACATTGCAAAAAACTATAGAAAGGGCTCTGCCCCGCCATCCTATGCAATAAAAAATGAAGATGGAACATTATTAACAAGCCCGTCAGATATTAGCGAAAGGTGGAAGGAATATTTCGAACAGCTGCTGAATATCCCGAATAACATAATAGAAGAAGAGGAACAATGGGAAGAACGACATGTGGCGTTGGAAGAGCGGGGGGATTGGCAGATTGTACCTGAGGAGGTGGAACAAGCGATGAGAAAGATGAAAAACGGTAAGGCAGCAGGCGAGGATATGCTGCCTGTGGAGATATTGAGAGGAGCTGGTGAAGGGGGTGTTTTGTGGATGACGGAAGTAATGAACAAGTGCTGGAACGAAGGGAAAACACCGGAGGATTGGAATAAATCGGTATTGTGTCCTATATATAAGAAAGGCGATAAAACCGACTGTAAAAATTACAGGGGAATTGCTTTGATGCCACATATTGCAAAGGTGTACGAGAGAATATTGGAGAGAAGATTGAGGGACACAGTCGAACATAAACTGGATGAATGGCAGCATGGTTTTCGACCGGGAAGATCAACAATTGATTTGGTTTTTGCACTGAAGATGATGTGTGAAAAGACTTATGAATTTAACCGGAAAGCATATTTGGTCTTTATCGATTTAGAAAAGGCGTTCGACCGTGTTCCGAGGGAGATATTGTGGAGGATCCTGGGGAAAAGGGAGTATGAGGTGCCTACTAAACTGATAAGAGCTATAAAAAGCACGTATGTGGACAGCTGTTGCAAGGTGAAAACACAGATGGATGATAGTAGTTGGTTTGGAATAACAACAGGTGTAAAACAAGGAAGTGTACTTTCCCCAATATTGTTAATAACGTTTATGGACTATTGTGGCAAGGTGGTACAGGAAAGGGTGGGTGGAGAGATCTTTGGATACGCGGATGATCTGGCGTTGATCTCGGAGTCAAGGGAGGCTCTGCAGAGGTTTATAGTGGCATGGGACGAGGTTCTATTTGAGAAGGGAATGAAAATCAATAGGGGGAAGACGGAGGTTATGATGGTGAGTAGGGAGCTGGAGGGGGAAAGTACTGAAACAGACGGATCAGTTTGAATATTTAGGAGTTTATAGTGGAGTAAGAAATGATATGTTTCAGGAGTTGAACCATAGAATTGGAAAGTTTAATGGGACACTTGCGTCGTTGTACCCTTTGCTAAAGGACCGTAATATACCGAGGAAAGTCAAAATAATAATATATACCAGCATTATGAGGCCCATATTAGCATATGGACATGAGGCTTGGACACTAAACACAAAAGCTAAAAGTAAAGTACAGGCATGCGAAATGAAAGTTTTAAGATTGATATTGGGGGTGACAAGATTGGATAGGAGGAGGAATGATGACGTGAGGGCGGTGTTGGGAGTGGATAGTATATTAGAGCTGGTGGAGAGAGGACAGTTAAGATGGTTCGGACATGTGAGGAGGATGGAAGCAAATAGGTGTGCGAAAAGGTATTATGAGTGGCAGCCGGAGGGAAGGAGAGGAGTGGGGAGGCCGAGGATGAGGTGGAGGGATGGTGTAGAGAGAGCTGTGGAGAGGAGGGGGATGACTATGGAGGAGGTGGAGGAGGAAAGAGTTTACGATGATCGACGGCGATGGAGGAGCTTCGTGCAAGACAGCTGACAGGCGCATACGCCTACAGGAGGATGGTGAGAAAGAAAGGTGAGAAATATATATATAAGAAAGAGTATATATATATATATATATATATATATATATATATATATATATATATATATATATATATATATATATATATATATAGTTAAAGAAGTAGTAAATATATAGTATATATATATAGTATATATATATATATATATATATATATATATATATATATATATATATATATATATATATATATATATATAAATTCACTAAATAAATAATTTTGAAAAGCGTTCGAAATATTAAATTTCGAATATTTTAATGTTAAAAACTCGGAAAATTATAATTTGGCCTCAATTTTAATTTGAAATCATAGTAAATACCAAAAAAAATTGATTATATTTAGGTATGTTTATATATTTTGCATCAATTTATAACAAAGGAGTAATGGAATTAAAATATATTTTTTTATTTTGTTTGATTTAACCCTCTATTATTTAGTGTAAATTTACAGTTAACCCCGGTAGAAAACCCCGGTTTTTCCTGACTTTTGGCCGGGGCCGGGTTCGGCCTTGACCTTGCCATATACCATGGGTCATTTTTGGCCCACGCCAATTTTTTGCCCACTCGTGACCCACCCGTCACATATTTCGTTCCTAACTTGAACGCATGTATGGATCTATCCTAACTTGAACACCTACATCGCACAAAAACAGACATTGCCTATTGTATTAAATTAAGGATACATACCACACACACACACACACACACACACACACTTACACTTATACACACATTCACTATGACACTTACACTCACCCATAGATACTTGCACTTACATTTACACTTATACACACGTACAAACACACGACCAATCCATTGGTCTTCCATGGGTCAATTTTGACCCACGGTAATTTTTTGTCCTTCCTTTAGGGACTTAGCCCTTTTTTGATGTCTTAACATTGTTTGACCATGATATTTCGGCCTTAACCTTGCCATATGCCATGGGTCAATTTTGACCCACGCTAACTTGATGGCTTTGATGGTTCCCAATCACCGTAAGAAGTATCTAGGGATGTTCTATTAGTGTTCTATGAGTATTAGATGAGTGCCAGGTGAGTGCCAGGTGAGTGCCAAGTGAGTGCCAATGAGTGCCAATGAGTGCCAAGTGAGTGCCACATAGTGCCAACTGAGTGCCACTTTTTTCAAGCCTTTTCTAGCCTCCCTGAGCCTAGAATAGCCCTAATATGGGTGTCTACCCCTAGGTAATAAGGTATGAGGAATCGATTGGTGTATATTACAATCTGCTAGAATGCTTCCTACTATGAGTTAGTATTTTTATAACACTTATAAGCACTTACACTCGCCATAGACACTTACACTAGCCCATATACACTACACTCACGCGCACAGGTACACTTACACTTACACTCACACACTCGAAGCTCAACTTTGATGGCCTCATCTTTGATGAAGTCATCTTTGACCATTATTGATGATTCATCTTTGATGACTCATCTTTGTCTACCTCTAGATCATAAGCCGCCCACCAGGCCGCAGCAAGCCCCCTCCCCGCAAAGGATGGAGGCCCCGCACCCGTAGGTGCGACCCGCCGAGCGAATGAAAAATATATATACTATAAGTCATTCATTTTTTATTTCATACTTAAACATTTCAAAGAATTTCTTTTCAAATATACTATGAGTCATTCATTTTTATTTCATACTTAAACATTTTTTATTAAAAACATTTTCGCGAACCTAAAACTGTAACTCATTACAGACCTATTATTTAACACATATATTTATTAACATTATTTTTACTTAATACTTTTTACTTAATACTTTTTAATTTATAAATTTTTAAAAATTGTATGTAAGAAGAAAAAACCAGAGTGTCTGATAAATAAACATTTTATTTTACTACAACTGTACGAAATTTTATTAAAAACATTAACATTACATACCTTAAAGCAGTAAATCAGTAAATCAATAGAGGTGTTACCTAACACCTAGGGGGGATTAGTATGCTTTTGTTTTACTGTTTTACTGCTTTAACTCATATGTTTTACTGCTTTAACTTATATGTTTTACTGCTTTAACTCACATATTTATTAGCATTACATACCTTAAAGCAGTAAATCAGTAAATCAATAGAGGTGTTACCTAACACCTAGGGGATTAGTATGCTTTTGTTTTACTGCTTTACTGCTTTAACTCATGTTTTACCGCTTTAACTCATGTTTTACTGTTTTAACTCACATGTTTTACTGCTTTAACTCATATATTTATTAACGTTACATACCTTAAAGCAGTAAATCAGTAAATCAATAGAGGTGTTACCTAACACCA
>JABUQX010015043.1:22500-38926 GCA_015478945.1 Trachelipus rathkii
TTAAGCGATTAAATGAAAAAAAAATAAAAACCTACAATGCATGGGTAGAAAGAGGGAAACCAGTAACCTCAGACAATAATGCAGATTTGGAAGGAATTTTGGAAACAGTTAATGTAGAAAGAAATGTTGAGGAAATTGAAGAAAGGAGTGAAACACCAGCACCTGTAGAAACATCATTTAATACCCCTTCAACATCAAAGGCATTACCACCTGCAATGACAGAGAGGTCATCAGAATCACAGATGCTCTCTCCAGAAACACGCACCAGATTATTAAAACAAGTAACAACAGAAGAAATGATAAAGGAGTTTATATATATATACCTATATATATATACCTATATATATACCTATATATTTATATATATATACCTTTAAATTAAATTTAAAATATTTTTTTTAAACAAATTTAATCATCATAATGAACCCCCAAACCATCATCTTTCTCAGAAAAATGTCTTCAAGCATTGAAAGATAAAGAATTGAACATGAAAAGAAAGGTGTAAGAGGAAGACCCGTAAAGTGTACTGGGTCTCTGGAAGCTCACATGCAAAGAAAAGAAAGATTAGAAACAAAGTCCTTGAGGAGACAACATCCGAATCTGACATATCAATAACAAGTGGATCATCTGATATTGTAGATGAATTTGATGAGGAATCGAATGTAGAACAAGATGATGATGGTATGGTGCAAGAGCAATCACAACATGAAGGTGTAACAAAACCCCGTATAACAAACGAATCTGAAAATAAATACTATGCAGTGCTTTACACAGAACCAAAACCACCTAAATACTTTTGGGGGAAGGTCCTAAAAGTATTCAGACATGATGACAACAGTGATGTTAGTCAAATTGAAATGAAATTCTTGAAAAGCATTCAGTTGCGAGTGACCCTGCAGATTGGAACTGGAAGGATAGTTCAGAAGTGGAGATCATAAACAGCAACTTCATATTCTATGGTCCAGAATTACCTATCATAAGAAAAGGCATTTTCTACTTTAATGATTACAAATGTTATGAAACCTTCAAAAAGATAATTAAGAAAATATAAAATTAAAAATAATAAATAATATAATAATAATTAAAAATATATCTAAAAATTAAACATAATGATATAAAAAATCAATAACAAAACTGCAAAAAACTGCAAAAAACAATGCAAAAACTGTAGCAAAACTGCAAGAAACAATTTAAATTAGGTAAGCAGTGTATATATATAGTATAGTATAAGAAGATATAGCATATATATATATATATATATATATATATATATATATATATATATATATATATATATATATATATATATATATATATATATATATATATATATATATATATATATATATATATATATATATATATATATATATATTAATTTTAATACATTTTTGTAAACAAATTAACCCCCAAACTATCATTTTTCCCACCCCGGTGGGGGAATTTATGATTTCAGGTTTTTTATTAATATCTTTTTTAATAATTTGTTAAATGAATCAATAATACTATATATTATAGAGTGCATACCAACATATTTTTTGATATTTAGTAAATGACAATATAACTTACATACTTGATGGTAGTAAGTTCTTTATTGAAACCATCACGAAGCACCCCACCAGACTATATATATATATATATATATTAGTAATATGCCTTGAAAAATGTATATATATATATATATATATATATATATATATATATTGTATATATATATATATATATATATATATATATATATATATATATAAATAATATATATATTTTTATATATATATATATATATATATATATATATATATATGGCCTTTTTTATTATTCAGGCAGCAATAAAAAAATTAGTATCGGAATGGTTGGTAATGCTATCTGATAATTAGGTAAGAAAGTATATAAAGGATAAGAAAATTTATTTATTTATTTATTTTGAACTTCAATATGTATTCGATTTTTTTTTTAATATTTTTTATTTCTATCTTCGTTTATTTTGATGTAAAGGTTTAGTATTTGTATCCACAATGAGTGTTGAATACGTTAAGGTTAGGTTAGGTTGTTAGGTTAGATTAGGTTATTTTAAGTTAAGTTAGGTTAGGTTAGGTTAAGTTGTTAGGTTAGGTTAAGGTTAGGTTAAGTAAGGTTAGGTTATGTTATGTTAGGTTATGTTAGGTTAGATTCTCGATTCTAATGTATATTTTTAATTTTTAGGTTTGTGTATATTCTGTTTCCATGTTTGAAATCATAGTAGAAAAAGTTGTATTATATATATATATATATATATATATATATATATATATATATATATATATATATATATATATATATATATATATATATATATATATATATATATATATATATATATATAGGCCAGCGTTTCCATTGTCCGTCATATGTATCTTAAAAACTATTAATGCTACAGTAAAACGGAATACATTTTCTGAATCACCGTAAAACGTTAGCCCTGGAACGTATAATTAATGTAATAAATGAGTAATAAATAACAATTAATATGTTCGTCTAAAATGATAAATTCTGTCAAAAAATGTGCAATCTCTAAAAAGAGTTCATTATAACGGGGTCATAAATTTGTAACGGGGTCTGAATCGCAAAATCTCTTTCACGTGCACAAATATATATATAGCAGCATATATATATATATATATATATATATATATATATATATATATATATATATATATATATATATATATATATATATATATATATATATATAGTAATAGGGCAAAATAGGGGCCTGAGCTGATCGGAGGAACATAGGGGGATGTTTCCATACCTGTAGGAAGTGGAGAAACCCTGCACACCCAAATACCAAAGAGCGGGGTCCTGGAGACCCTCCCGGAGTGGGGGAAATAATCCTACCCGTAGTTCCCCTGGAAGGCTGAGACCTCCGGACTCCTGCCATCGTGGCGGTATACCCTGGGTACTTTTTAGTTTTAAACACCAATTCCATTATTTAAAGGGCAACGTAAGGTTACGTTAATTAAAATAAGTTAAAAATTACTCTTCTACATTTTATTAACTTTTTTAAAATCGCTTTTTTATTTTTTAAACGTTTTCCAGGACTAACTCTTTACGCTGATTCCAAAATGTATTCCGTTTTACTGTAGCATTAAGTTTTTAAGATACATATGACGGACAATGGAAACGGTTGACCTATATATATATATATATATATATATATATATATATATATATATATATATATATATATATATATATATATATATATATATATATATATATATATATATATATATATATATATATATATATATATATATATATAATTTATCGCTTTGGCTCGCTCGCAGTGATATATTATTTTTTCCAAGAATTTCCGAGCTACCTAATTGTTTTCATTCTGATTATAATTTCAACAATTTTACCATGATATATATATATATATATATATATATATTTATATATATATATATATAGCATAAAGGGTTATATATATATATATATACGTATATATATATATATATATGAGAGAGAATATATATATATATATATATATATATATATATATATATATATATATATATATATATATATATATATATATATATATATATATATATATATATATATTATCAAGTGTAAATAGTAAGATATAACTTTTTAACTATATAAACAAAATATCAATTCTATCTTTACAACTGAATATCCCTGAACCTCCAGATCAGGGCCAGCCCCGGCCCTTGACCCAGCCTCAAGTCTTAGCCCCAACCTTATACTTTCTGCTAGGGTTGGCCGGCGTAGGGCGTCCGGCACCGGTGCGATGGGTTGCATAATTCAGTGTCTCGTTTTGCGGTGAGGATTTAAAATATACAGAGGTGTGTTGCGTGGTGGTGGTGGTAAAATAAAGAGGTGGTGTGCCGTGAGGTGCGGTGCGAAACGGTTGCTATTGCGCTCATTCAGTGCGGTGCTCAGCCCACCCACGAATAACATGACCTGTCATAAAAAAAAAAATTCAAAGGCAAATTATTTTTATTTCAGTAATGTTGATAATTTCTTTTTCTTTTTTGGGGGGGGGGACATTTTTATCTTTAACAGATAAGAAATATTTGCAAAATACTTTTTTTATTATTATTATTGATAAAACGTACATATTACTAACGTTCATTATGTAGGAATTGAAGTAGGAATATGTTAAAAAATAACCTAAACAGTTTAGTAATTCGGTTTACCTCTCTCTCTCTCTCTCTCTCTCTCTCAAACACACACACACACACACACACACACACACACTCTTAGATATTACATACTACATTATGAAGGCCATAAATAATGCATATAATACGTCTTTTTAATTCATAGATTTGACAGATACATCATGTTCTATATCCAATATTGTTGCACAAATAATCTCTGAGTAAGTATAAGGTTTAAAAAGTAGAACTTCCGTCTCTCTCTCTCTCTCTCTCTCTTCTCTCTCTCTCTCTCTCTTCTCTCTCTATATATATATATATATATATAGTTTTCTATATTATATAATATAAATATATATATATATATATATATATATAATTATATATATATATATATATATATAATATATTTACCACCTCCCATGTAGGTCTTTCGAAATTAGTTTAAACATATTAAAATACTAAATATAAAAATAACAAATAACTTCAAATTGTACATCCAGAATAAAATAATGATAATAATAATAATAATAATATAATAATATAGTAATAATAATATAATAATAATATAATAATAATATAATAAAATAATATAAAAATAATCAATAATTAATAATAATAATAAATATAATAATAAATAATAATAATAAAAATAAATAATAATAATATAATAATAATATAATAAATAATAATAATATAATAATATAATAATAATAATAATATAATAATATGTATTGATTTTTGTGCTTTTTCAAGCCTCCTGAAAGTTTTTCTTTCAGCAGAAGAAATTTCTTAAAATTATTCTTGAATAAAATAAAACATAGATTTTAGTATAGTACCAAGCTTCGTCCGTACACTTCGGACATTTTCAAGGATGGATTATGATATTTTATTTTAATATTTTAAAATTTTATAAAACAAATATTTGTAAAATAATAAAAAATAATAAATAGAAATTATTAAAATTTAAACAGTTAGAAAGTTACTTACATTGACTTTCTGTCCTTTAAAGATTGTCAAAAATTTGGCATTTCTGTTATAATTTTATGTTTAATCATTGGTTTAGTTTTCCTTATGAGCACGATTCCCTAGTGCAATTCATAAAAATCATTTTCTTCTTGTTATGATGGAGAAGCCCCTCTTTTATGCTGTTGGGATTTTTGTGGTGTTTTTTAAAAATGTTGAAATATTTGGATCGGGTTATCACTTATTGTTGCGACAATTCTTGTGAGCGAATGAGTCTTAAACTAATATATAATAATTAATAATAAACAATGAATAATAATTGAATAATAAATAATATTAATAATAATAATAAATAAAATAATTATAAAATAAAAATATAAACATTGAATACGACTTAAAGTCGCTCACCAAAAATGTGTTCCCTTGTATTATATTCTTGTATGTTCGTATGTTTTTTCAATTAACTTCCTTAATTTTTCTTTGTGCAACATTATTAAACATTTGTCTAGTCAATTGTGATCTCCTTTCATTTATTGTCGATTCCCCCCTCTCCCTTTGAAAACTTCGGTAAAAAATAATAAACACCTAGCTTTAAAGTCTTCCTTCTGTGTAAACTGATAAATATTAGAAAAGGAGAAAATAACAAAGACGAACGGTTGTTTGTAAAGATATCAACCAGTCACAGATTCTTTTTCATTCGTTTATGAAGAAATCAACAGTTCACCGATTCTCTTCATTATTATCTTGTTCCATTCAGTTCCTTCTCCTTTTTAATGAAAAAAGCGACAACATTAAATAATTTTTTTGAACTCTATATTTCCCTCTATTACCTTCCCAGATTCCGAACTCATATAGTTTATATTACACACTATAAACAAACTTTAAAACAATGAAACAAGCATTTCCAGATAAATTAAAAAAATTTACTTATAGGGAAAATAATACAAAGTTAATGAAATTACTGCTAAAACGATCTTTGGGGGAAGAAATTTGTAATTAGCGAAACAAAGGCCCTGAAATCTCTAAGGAATCCCTGAGCCACAATGGAAACATTTTTGCCAGTCTAATCAAGAACGTTTACAGTACAAACATCATTACCGTTATTCAAATTACAAAACAGCTCATTACTATTAATGTATATTAAAACATGAATATTCACAATTATTACGTGTTTATACTAAACTGAAAGATAATATTACTCTTTTAGCGGGAAGGGATTGGAGATCCTATACGATATTTATATACATTTACGAGTTTTTAGTCTTATTCTATTGCTACTACTATAAAATAATAATAATAATAATAATAAATAATAATATAATAATAATA
The DNA here is from genome assembly GCA_015478945.1 of Trachelipus rathkii. Classification (NCBI taxonomy): domain Eukaryota; kingdom Metazoa; phylum Arthropoda; class Malacostraca; order Isopoda; family Trachelipodidae; genus Trachelipus; species Trachelipus rathkii. The sequence continues at coordinate 28,965 of JABUQX010015043.1, forward strand.
ATATAATAATAATAATAATAATAATAAATAATAAAATAATAATTAAAATCATAAATGAATAATAATATTAACAGTCTGTTTGTCGAAAAAAGGAGATCAACATTTGGTGAAGTTCAATAAGAAACTACACCAAATCGTTGCCAAGAAAAGTTTATGACAGTGAAACTGTCGTAGATTGATTGAAAAAATTTGCCCCACAGCTTCCTTTTACTTTTCAACAGGGGATGGCACGGAAAAAATCAAATGATTTTTTTTCAACTGATTTTTTCACTTGATTTTTGCTCTAAAATCATGATTTTTTTGCTTTTTGTTTGAATTTTTCTGCTTTTTCTATATATTTAATTTCTTTTGTGTGATTATAAGTTTTTTAAACTTACAATAGAATAAAAAATTTAATAATATAATAATCATAGCAAGGCTACTCTGTTACAATTTTCTACCACTATAAACAATGGTCAACAAAAATCATGGTTTCAAACATGTTTCTTTTATTTCTGATGCAATATTCATCAATATTACAAATAGTGACAATAACACACTTTAATGTTGCTCTTTCATTTTGTCATAGTCTATAGGGCCTATTTTAAGATTTTGAACTCAAAGGGCCTAGGGTTAAAAATAATACTATATCAAACTTAAAAAAAAAATTTGTTTTACCAAATTATATTTCGCGTGACGTCAAAAATTCAAAAAATCCAAAAAATGCCAAAAATATTAAAAAATGATTTTTTTTCTAAAAATCAAAATCCCCAAACCCTGCTTTTTCAAAGTTGTCGATGTTTGGCAAAATTAATTTAATTTTCCAGTCAGTAATTTCGAAAATTGTCAAAATAGGATTGCTTATTTATGAAAAAGAACGTGAAATAAGAGAAAATAGGCTTCCTTGTTTATTTATTTATTTATTTATTATTATTATTATTATTATTATTATTATTATTATTAATTATTATTATTATTATTATTATTATTATATATTATTTTATTAGATTATTATTATTATAACAACCTAACGTGCTTTGACCTCATACCTTATAACAGTGGTGCCCAACCCGTAAGCCCGCGGGCAACATGTTTGCTCCGCCGTACCGTTTAATGTTGCTCGCAGACTCCGCCGTATTCAGATTTTCCGTTTATTTAAAAATTAAATAGTTTTAGAAATTATATATATATAATTATATATATATATATATATATTATATATAATATTATATATAATATATATATAAATATATATATATAATTATATATATATATATATCATTGATCTATGGTATTCTGCCCACTAGAGGACTTGGGGAGTTCTTATGTCGGGTAGCGGCTTGACATATTAAGGCTTTTCCTGACCAGAGTATGAACCGCATCGCTACTCTCTTAGCCTACCTTCCTTTGGATTTCCTCCTTCCTTTGCTTACTCTTGTCTAGTCTTCTTTCAGATCGCTCCATTTCAGCTCTTGTTGATGGTGCAACCTCTCTTCTTCTTTATCTGTTAATTGTGGTGTTCCTCAGGGTTCTGTTTTATCTCCACCCTTATTCCTACTTTTCTTTAACGGTCTTCTCAGCTGGACTTCTAACTTGTTCAACTCTTATGCTGCTGAGATCAACTTCTTCGCATTCTCCACTTATTCAAAATGTGTCCTCGTTTCTATCTAGAGATGCCTCTCGTCTACAGTTTTCACCGTTCATAGTCTTGCGATGTGGTCGGGATTTCTCAGTAGGTAAATGCATCTCTTAAGAAATTCACTCTCTTAAAAACTCATCTTCATATTCCTCTCTAAACACCTCCAACTTTCCTATCCACTTCGACGGCTCTAATGTCTCCCTGTAAACAACAAACATTCTTTGACTAAACATAAATAGTGAATTGTCTTGGAAATCTCATATCACAACTAAATGGTCTCAATGAAGTGGAATTCTGTTCAGATTGCGGGAAATTTTTTCTTCTGCTCAGTTACTCCAGTTATTAAAGAGTCTTATTCGGCCCTTGTAATGGAATACTGTTAATCACATTTGGGGGGATTCGTTCCACTTCCTTTGGATAGTGTTGAGGCTAAGACTAAGAGACTAATAAACTGCTCAATATTTTCTAATTCCCTTTGACCCTCTTTCTATGCGAGGTGATATTGGTGCATATTTTTTTTATAGGTATTACACGGCAGTGCTAGAGAATAATTGACCTCTAACATTCCTCAACCACTGCGTCGCCGCCTCGTAAACAAGAAAAGGTGCTTACTCTCACATGGTATTGTGTGAATATTGAGAGATTCAATGTTTTACTCGTTGTGGTGCCCTCCTTCTTTCCAGCAACTAACTTGCCTTCATGCATTTCTCATGCAGTTTCAATCTTTCCTCTCTTTAAGTCTCGTGTCTGCGTCCTGAAGGAATTGCTTTAGACAAGGGACTGGTGAATTTCTTTCCCTTTTTGTTTTTTTGTTTTGCCCTCTTTGGAAAAGGGCCCTGCCCGTAATGGTGACAGTATATATTATATTATTATTATAATATATATATATATATATATTAATATATATATATATATATATATATATATCTATATATATATATATATATTATATATATAATATATATATATATATATATTATATATATATATATACAGTATATATATATATATTTATATAATAATATATATATATATATAATATATATATATATTATATATATAATATTATATTATATATATATATATATAGTATATATTATATATATATATTATATATATTTATATAAATTAAGTGTTATTATGGTTGTCAATCCTATGTGTTGGCTCGCCTAAAAATTTTTTAAAATTCTTTAAAAATTTTTTGTCGAGATAGACTAAAGGCTGGGCACCACTGCCATTACCTATCGTAACAGATATAACTCTAACCTAATCTATACGAGACCTAACCTAACCTATGCTAATATATATATATATATATATATATAATATATATATATATTATATATTTATTATAATTATATATATATTATTATATATTGTATATATATATATATATAATATATATATATATATAATATATAAATATATATATATTAGTGATGGGACGATTAATGGAATTTTTTTGCCGATGACGATGACCGATGACGATTAGAGCAAATTTTGCCGATGACGATGACGATAACGATGACGATTAATTGAAAAAACTATTTTAAAAATTTTCATCCTCTTCTCTCTCTCTCGGTCTCTCTCTCTCTAATCTAATAATATAATATAATATATTATTATTATATATATATTATATTATATTATATATATATATATATATATATATATTATATATATATATATATATAATATTATATATAAATATATTATATTATTATATATATATATTATAAGGCTTGTAAGCAGGAGAGCGTCAGGAGGGTTTCAACCTCCGATTTATTTTTCCTTTTTCCCCCGCGTTTAAAAATTTTGACTTCTTAAGTCTCAATAATAATAAATAATAAATATATAATAATAATAATATAATTAATATATATAATAATATAATAATAATAATAAAATAATAATAATCAATAGTTAATCAATGAAAATGAAAGTATTTATTAATGGAAATGAGGAACATGTTTGTGGTCCGTAATCGATTTCTTAGGTCAAGTGGCTGTTTTTCATATATGTATGTATAAAATATTTAGACAGGGACTTAAATGTAACGGTTTCCAAGTTGCAGATTGAAAGCAAATTGGCACCTCAATTAGGAATAATGAGGAATGCTTAATCAAGATTTAAAAGATTAAGGAGGGAGCTGTAATCGTTGATGGATGAGCAGGTCATTCTCTCTTCAGAGCTAAAACACTTTCTTACGTTTCCTCATTCATTCCCTCTCTAAACTAAATCTTTCTATCCTCAATTCCATGGGTTCGATCGTGCTAATTCTCTGGCCATTCAAGAGAAAGTGCCTATCGGGTGTGGAAAATTTCTCGTTCTCCTACCGGGGCCCCGGCCCGGCCCGGCCCCGGCCCGGCCCGGCCCCGGGCCAACCCCGGCAATTTTTAGCGACCCCGGCCCCCGCCCCGGCCCCGGCCCCAAATCAGGAAAAACCGGGGTTTTTCTACCGGGGTTAACTGTAAATTTAATTTACAACAAATATATCAGAGAGGTTTGAATCAACAAGAATAAACAAAATATTATTCATTATTCCTTTGTTTCATAAGAAATTGGATGCAAAATATATAAACAGATACTCATTTGTATTGAAAATTTTTTTTTTTGGTATTTCCTATGATTTCAAATTAAATTGAGGCCAAATTATATTTTTCCGAGTTATTAACATAAAAACATTCGAAAGATTAAACATGAAACAAAATAAGAAAGGAAATAAATATTTTTGTTAAGGAAAAAATATTAGATGTAATTTATTTTTACATAAATGTTTTTGTGTCTTTTCTGGAGAGTTCAAATCTTTAATAAAACTCTTCTTTTATAAAATTAAATTTAGAAATTGATTCGAATTTCAATTATATATTATAATGTACTGTATATTAATTTTATGAAAGCTGATTTATATATATATATTGTATATTAATATATATATATATATATATATATATATATCATTATTATATATATTATTATATATTTGTTTATTTATTAAATATTTAGGTATTTATTTAGGAGGAGCCCTTGGATTCTCTTTTTTAAGCTAATATGCTTTAAAAAAACTGTCCTTTTCATTTTAATATATTATAAATGTATCACAACTAAAAAACATTGTTTTGTGAAAAATCTTGACACTTTTTTTCTTGTTTAATGAATACTATAAATTTTAAATAGGAAAGCTAATTTTCGTTGCCCGAGGTCTCGTCACTTGGTCCGCATTGTCTTTGCTACCGAAGACCTCTTCAAGGCTAGGGACTGGATTTCTTTTTTCTTAGATCTTCATCAGTTAAAGTGTGTTTCAGTTGGTCTGGCTATTTTCTTCATGGTGTCGTTGAAATATTTTGATGTTTTTCAGATATTCATTTTGTATAAAATTTATCTTAACTTCATCGGGATGCTTATTGTAGTTGTTACTATTATAATGCAAAAGGATTCCATGATTTTGGTTCGATGGTTCGTGTGATTGTATTTCTTGATATCTTATATAACTTGTTGATATTGATAGAGGTGGCCTGTGTTACGGGCCTATGACCTTGTTAAAGCTGAATTTATCGCTGTCTGGCGGGTCATCTAGTAAGTAAGTTGTTTTTTCTTTCTTTTGCAAATCTATGTGGTTTCACCCTATAATATGTTTTTATTGCAAGTATTGCAGGGGATGTGATATATAAAGCTTTGGGGGAGATTTTCCTAAAATAATAAAACTTTAGAATGGTTTTTTAAAAAGGTGATGTTATTTGATGGAATGGGGTAATATTTTTTTGGTAAAATTATGCTTGTTTAAACGAATCCATAATGGTATTTGAGAATTTTTCTTTGGGTAAAAAGGCAGGTTTGCTATTTTTTGGGGAAAGATGGCTATAGTACCGATCTCTTTTTTTTGTTTTTAATATAATTTCTTGTGATGAAAAACTCAGGATCGAAAGAGTGATTTGAAGTATTAATTGTGGTGTAATTTAAGTTTCTTGTGTAGAAGAGGGGGAGAGCGCATATACGCAAAGGCAACCGGAGAAAATAGAGATGACAGAAAGCTATATTTTGTGTCTTGGGGGAATGATTAGATAGCCAATGTATAATAAGTTTCGTGCGAATGTTGGTTTTCTATATATAATGTAAATACATTGGGCAAGTAATTGTTTTCCATGTGATTAAGGATCTGAGGAAGGGGGGAATAGAGTTGTTGGAAAAAAGGCAATTTCTAATCGCTATAACTGAAACTGAAGGATGAATAGAGTTAATAATAGGTTTAGTGACAGTCATTAGCGGTTGGTGTTGCTGAGGGAGGGAGAAAAAAAAAAATGTCATCTAACTATCTAATCCATTAACTATTGTTTAATAAAGGGTTGGGTAAAAATATGATAAAAATTCTGTTTAGTTCCATATATATGTGTTACTATGAGTAATGGGAGATAGTGGGGTCCCCAGTAACTCAAGAAGAACCGAAAGTTTTTTGTAAATTATGCATTAAAATGAAAGAGAAGTTATGTTGTATAGAGAAATTGGACCTTCCCGTTTTCATATATTAAACAAGTCTCATTAATCTCTCATTACAACAAAACATCGCTCATTGTAATGGCAAATATTACAAAACAACTTTCGGCTGAGAGTATGGGATCTCCACTGTCTCCCATACTCAGTAACACATATATATGGAACTAACAGAATTTTTATCATATTTTACCAAAGCCCTTTTAGTTCGGGTACGAGGTTGTGGAGTTAAATCTGTATGATGCCTATTTTTTTTGTCTTCCCTCCAGCATCGCACAGCAAACGACAAATGATGTCCTAAAACTTATATTAACTCTTATTTATCTTCAGTCAGTATAAAAGATACGAAATGCTTCCAACATACTCATCCCTTCCTCGTACCTTAATCACATGGAATAACAAATTACATTTGCAATTTACTATATATAGAAACCAACATTCGCACCAAATATATACATTGGCTATCTAATCATCCCCCAAACACAAAATTAGCGATGTTCTGTCATCTCTATTTCTACGTGCCTTTCGTATATGCTCTCCCCCTCTTCTAGCACAAGAACTTTCAAATCACTTTACTATCACTTTACTACCTGAGGTTTTTCATCCCAAAGCATTTACAAAGCAAAAAAATGAGGTTACTATACGCACTTTCCCGAAAAAAATAGCAACACCTCCTTTTTACCAATTGCTCAATTACCATTATATTCGGTTACAAACAAATTTACAAAAAATATTCCCTCATTCCATCAAATACACTCACTTAAAAAACAATTCTAAAACCCCAAAACGAAAAAGAAAAATCTCCCACAAAGCTGTTTATATCTCATCCCTCAATACTCTGCAATAAAAATATATAGGTGAAACATAGTTTGCCAAAGATGAAAAATCAACATCAGATGACCTGCACAAGGACAGCATAAAATTCAGCTTTAACAGTCATAGGCGTAACACAGGCCACCTCTATCAATATCAACAATATAAAATGATCAGAAATATTCATCACACGAACATCGCAAAATCATGGACTCCTTTTGCATTTATTAATAGTAAAACAACTACAATAATGGCATCCCGATGAAGTTAAGACTAGATTTTATACAAAATTGAAATATCTGAAAATCATCAAATATTTCCAACAACACATGAAGAAACATGGAGACCAACTGAAACACACTTGAACTGAAGTCAAGATCAAGAAAGAAATCCAGTACCTTAAGCCTGAAGAGGTCTCGCGTGTCGGGGACGAAAATTAGCTTTCCCTTTTTAAAATTTTATTTAATTAAAAAAGTGTTCTTTAACAATTTTTTATTGTGTCTTTAGTAATAAAATGAAAGTGACAGTAAGCATATTCTAAAAAAGATCCAAAAAGGAGCTATCCCTCTCTAATAAGATAAATATATGACTACGACAAAGTAGTTCTTAATAATAATATATAATATAAAAACCTTATATTATATATATATCAATATATATTATATATATAAAATATATATTATATTACTATATTAATATATATTATATATATATAAATATAATATATATATAAATTACTATATATAATATAATATATATATATATATATATATTATATAGTTTAACAACTTATTCTTCTAAGAAAATCCAATTATCACTTCTAAAAATTTCTTTCGAAACCATATTTAGTTTTGAATTGAATTAATATACATGTATTTCCACTTTCTTGTATAATTTAAAATTAATAATTAATTTGAACATTATATTTTTATCATCCTAATTTTAAGAACTTTCAGTGTTTTGCACCTTACATTTCTAATTTCTAGCTAACCCCAGGCCCCGGCCCAACAGCCCGGCCACGCCCCGGACATAACATACAGAGCAGCCAAAACGGCCCCGGCCCCGCCCCGGCAAATTCCGCCCGTGTCGGTCCCCATTCTCCTATCACTTCTCGCTAATTTTTCATCAGCTAGAAATCGGTTGCAGGGCAATACTCTTCGACGAGCAAAAGCGGGCTTTTCCTCAAGGAAAATTGCGCTAACCTCCTTGGTTCTCTACTGACAAATCTTTCATCTCTAAGCACTCTGTAAATCTGCCTTTACTCCTCCGTATTCGTCTGCATCATTTGTGTTTGCTAATTCTCCCAGCTGAAAAGGCTAATCTTCTTCGACCCCTCGCTCAACTATTTTCTCTATGCCTCAAATACTAGCACTCTTCCTCCCTCAGTGTTGGAGAAGCTCGCACATTCCCAACCTATTCCGAAAAAAGGAAGCCACTCTGGTCCTTCTAACTATCGTCGTAGGTCTCACTTGTATTCTCTCTAAGATCTTTGAAACCCTTCTCCAACTTATCACTTCTTAGATCATTGGGAAACATCAAACTCCGATCAGGCCAGTACGCGCGCTCTTCGTTGCACGAAGTCTACTGGCGATATTACTAATTCTATCTAACCGATTTAACTGGTTTTTCGGCCTTTCTTGGGAACTAACGGGAGACCTTAGTCGGTGGCGCTTGAACATATCCACAAGCATTTGGACCGAGTATGGCACGCGTCACACTGCTCTCCAAGCTCCCTCCTTTTGGGCTTTCCTCCTCTCTATTTGCCTTTACTTATTATCTAGCTTTTTCCTTTTTCAAACTGCTAATAATCGGGCTTGTTGTTGATTGGCGATTTCCTTCTTCTTGTCTGTCAATAGGGGTATTCCTCAGGGTTCTGTCTTATCTCCTACTATTTATTCCTCTACTTTTCAATTAAATCGAAATACTTTCTCCCTGCATCTAAAACTCTATCCACTGCGTTTCCGATAGGACTCGAACCTTCATCCTCTTTAAACTCATAAAAATTCTAACTATTACTCCACTTTTTAACTTCTGGAATTGCCTCTCGTCTTATCTTTTTTCCCGATTTTATTTCCGCTGATGGATAGAAATATTACTTTGTTGAATCTCACAATTCCTTCAATAAAAACCCAACTTTTACAAATCTCCTTTTCCACCAAATACCTCTAACTTTCCTGTCTCTTTTCGACGGTTCTCTCGTCTCTCCTGTTTGACAATATAACATCCTTGGCCTTAACATGAAAAAAAAATTGTTCTGGAAACCTCATCACAACGGTTGCTTAGGGGCGGCCTCAAAGAAACTGGAGTCTTGTTCTTAGACTGTAGACCTTTCCTCCTTTTCTTCAGTTGGCTCCACTATACAAAGGTCTCATCCGCCCCTGTATGGAGTACTGCTCCAAAATATCTGGGGGGGGGGGCTTCTTGGTTGTTCTTTAATCTTTTGGACAGGGTCGAGTCCACGGCAAAAAGGCTTATAAACTGGTTCTATACCTTTCCAAGTTTACTTGACTTCTCTATCTTTGGCGAGCAATGTTGATGCTTTATCTTATCCTATTAGGTACCGCGGCGGCAAAGTGCTCGAGGGAAACTAATAATCCATCCGAACATAAAAGGCCTCACCACAACTTTTACACGCTTCAGTAAACAACACCTCACCATAAGAAATGTAACACGTAAAATCTCTCAATACTGACGAATAACAACAAAGAAAACGCAGCTAATCTAAAAAGTTAAATTGAAACACAAATTGGGAACTCCATAGCTTAGTTTGCCTGTGGTGCTTCTCTTATCTCACCACCTCTGTTTTGGTGGGATTCTCTTCCATCTTCTGTATTTCCTACTGAATATTAATTCTCCTCACTACTTAAAAAGCCTGCGCTGTGGGCTCATAATGCGTAATTTGCCGCTAGAGGGTAAAAAACTTTTGACTGAGTACTCACAACCCCCTCCTTAATCAGGGCTCTGTCCGTGAGTGGTGGTGGACAACTGTAAATAAAATCCTTGAATGGGCAAATATGTGGCAAATGAACTGAATCTCTATTCC